>CAJQZJ010033130.1:3952666-3974807 GCA_907164525.1 Lophiomys imhausi
AAAAAATCCAATCCCCCAGTTACATACCCAGTTCTTTAGCAGACCTCATTGTGTACCCCCAACACTCAGCACCAGTGGATCACACAGACCCTTTCAATTTTCCTTACCCCCTACTCATCCTTTTATTCCAGCTCCCAACTACAGCAGGTATTCCCTGCAAACTCTCAGACCATTCTGGCCAGGAAAGCAAGTGGTCTAACTGCAGATCCACACCTCTCCCTCCTTTCCTCCAAATCCAATCCCTCAATCTCATCCCTAGCTTAGTAACAGGCTACTTGAGGTGGCCTCTCCTCACTCTCTACCCCTATTCCTAGGGAACTAAGTAGATCCTGTAGAATACCCTGCTTTCCTCATTCCTATGAACCCCCTCCATAGCCCTCACCCCTCCTAGCACATCCCATTTCTAAGCGAAGCTCCCAAATACCTAGAAATACATTTTACCCTTGTTTTGGTTAGGGTTTCTATTGCTGTGATGAAACACCATGACAAGTATAGTTCTGCTAGACAAAAGCTATATCCCCAAGGATCTTCTAGGTGGGGATCACACCCTCAAAGACCTCAGGCATCTGAAACTCAAGTTGGTAGGAAGGTTAGAGAAATGAACACTAGCTGCTCTTGCAGAGGACAAGGGTGTGGTTCCCAGCACCCACGTGGCATCGATCAACTGTCTACAACTCCAGTTCCAGGAGATCTGATGCCATTCTCTGGTTGTACGCGGGCACTTATATGCAGGCAAAATACCCACACACATAAATCTTTTAAAAATAAATTTCTTAAAATTTAATCTGGTGGTCTCTGAAATGTGTTTAGGGCCATTTTCCCCAGCCTTAACACGTGCAATGGTCAAATACAAAAGTTCAGCAACCTTCTTGCATCTCATTCCAGCCCTGGGCCCTTCAACTTAATTGCTAGCGTTTCTACTAGCTTAAGTAAGTAAATCCCCAGTTCCACCATGACAATCACTCTTTCATGTCTTGCTGGGCAACATCCTTGGAGCTCTTATGTTATGAAAGCAAGCTTTTTTATCTTTGTGACAGAGCTAGGCTAAAAAAAATAAAAAATAAGATTTGAGTTCTACTTCCTCTTGCTTCATCTCATTTCTCTTTTCTTGTGTTTTGCTATGAGCAATCCAAAGGCAGGAAGACTCTCCTCCAACACTTCAAAATACCCTCAGCTGAATGCCAACTTTCAGCACTCAGACATTGCTTCCACCAGAACTTAGCAAGTCCACTATCATCTTCTAACAAAGTTCACTTTCTTCTCATTTTAAACACATTTCCATTTCCATCTGCAGCATTACCAGGATGGTCTTTGTGGTACTCATTTTTACCAGCATTGTTTCTGATTACTAATATTAGTTAGAAGTCTTTATCTTGTCAGCTAGCTAAACTTCCCAGATGCACTTGAATTAGTATGTGCAGCTGAGACAGATGAGATGGTCCACCAGTCACTGAGCAGTGTGCAGAGGTGTTAAGCATCATTATATGTTGCTGAAATTTACTAAAATTGCTGTTATTGCTAATGATACATTCTTTACATTTACATTTTAAGCACTTCTTGTGATGTTCATTTTCCTGTAAAAAGAGAAAAGAAGTTAGGACTGAGGTAGTTTGACTTCTACTAGACTCTCTCTTGCTGCCCAGGCTTCCTTAAGAAAGGACTGTCATCGTAACAGCAGTTGGATCTCCAGTCAGTACAAGGTGTTCTGAACACTCCACAGATATCTTGGCGTAGTGCTGCAAGAGTTCCCTCAGATGCTGCTGGGTTTGGTCCAAAACAAATGGCTATGGTTGGTTCAAAAGTCCTTTGCAGAGCTATATAAGCAGGCAACACAGGCTTATGATTGGGCTGGGAAGTGTTGTTCTATTCTACTTGCCCTGGTATTGTAACACCAGATGTTCTCTCAAATAATCCTTTGCTGCCTGTGTCCAGTAATTGGTGCTAAGCTGGAACATGAAGGAACAGAAGTGTCAGAATAGTGAGGGTAAAAGCAAAGGCAGCAGGAATTTGACAATTAAAAACTATTGGCCTTGGTAGCAACTTGAAAGCCGTCTAAGTTTCATTTGTGTTGCTATGATGAACTACACTGACTAAGAAGCAACTATGGGAAGAAACCAGCTTATAAACTTACAATGGATACAAATCCATCATTGGGGGGGGAAGTCAGATCAGGAACTCAAGCAGCCGGTCACAACATATCCATAGTCAAGAGCAGAGAGAAATAAATACACCCATGCTGCCTATTTAGATATTCTCAGCTATCTTTCTTTACTCTTAGGCAATTTAGAGTCCATGCCATGGAACAATGCTGGCCACATTCACTGAGGGTCTTCTCACATCAATTATCAATCAAGACAATCCAACACAGGCATGCCCACAGGCCTAATTGTTCCTTATTAGGACTCTCTTCCCAGAGGAATCTAAACTGAGGAACACTGACAATTGAAATCAACCATTGCAACAGCTGAAAAGGTCCCTGTGGCCACACAGGTGCTCCTAGCACTTCATACCCACTTCCCATCTCTAGGGTTGGGCTGTACAATAGTCCATATTCCAGATGGTGCTTGGTGTGTGAGCCCCAGGCTCCAGTTTCCAAGCACAGAGCATGGGCAACCGCCACTTGCCAGCTGATGAGAGCCCAGTGGCCTCAAGGGTAGCCTTAAAAACTACTTTCAACTTCCCATCTGCAGCACTGTGTATCATGACTTGCTTCTGGTACCCAGTTTCTGGGTCCTGAACCGTGGATTCTGAGCACAGTCTGTTGGTAACTATTCCTTGACAGCAGAATATAAGGATCTCATCACCATCATCAAACACCTGTATGCAAGTGAGCCTGACCATCCTTACCTAGTTCCTAAATGGCTTTGCTGGATACTCCAACTCCTGAGCGGTGTCAGCGTTCCTGGCTCATACTCAAACTCTAGAGTACACTCTTAGTGAATGCTGGCCCCCATAGTCAATGTGGAAGCTGCCATTGAGCTGTATAAAGGGTCAGGCAACCAGCTGTCTGACAACTTAAGACTCAGTTGAACAGTTTGAGGAGTGTCTGAGACAAGAAGAAAGGAAGCACAAGACAATAGATGATGGGAGAGTAGAAAGATGCTAATGGCCTGTGAGGAGTCAGAAAAGAGTCTGCAGTCCTTTGGTCCCAGGAGAGTTCCAGAATTGTCAAGCTCTTTGGGTTAATGGTCTCAGACCTAACCCCAGAGAACTATATATAACTCTATCTACAGTAAAAGGTTCCTAACACCTAAGGCCTCCATGGGGGCTGTGACACTAGAGGGAGACACTTGCTACTGCTTCTACCTCTATCAGCTTTCAAACAAGGGTATGGGGAGTAGTATGCTGTTAGAGATCAGCATTAGAGTAGCCTCTTGCTTCCCACAACTTTATTAAGGCAAACCCAAAGAACTCTCAGCAGCTGACAAGTGGCACAGCCTACTGTTTGTGGGTGAAATGTTTTGTAGATGGCAATTAAGTCAAGATAGTTAGTGGTATTAATAAAGCCTGTCCTACCTTTACTGATTTTCTAAGTTTTCTAGCAATCATTGAAAGAAAGATTGTTACCTTTATGAAACTATTTTCTCTTGCTGTTCTATCAAGTCTTTTTTTAAACTCTGTTTAGAGACACATAAATGTTTAGGGGTTGTGCTTTCTTGATTAATTATTAATTATTGAATGCTTTGCAATATTAATTCCCTTAAAATATTATATTTTCTGAAGTTTATTAACTAAATAATATAGCTACCCCACTTTTGCTTTTATTCATATGACACGCTTTCTTTTTGTCCTATTTTTAATCCATTTTTTAAAATTTTATATATAAATAATATTCATTATAGGCAGCATATAATCTCTTTCTTTTTTTCTTTCTTTCTTTTGACCATCATTGTCTTTTAATTGAAGTGTTTGGGTCATTTACATTTAGTGTTATTACTAATAGAGTTAAGTTTAATTATGTCATATTGCTTTTTCTTTCCTATTTGTTACTTCTATTACCCTGAGACTGTTCAGGAGTTGGATTACAGTGAGCCATGGAACTATGTAAGGATGTCCAGGCTCACTTGGGCCCAGGTGTTTGATGATGGTGATAAGATCCTTCTATTCTGCTGTCAAGGAATAGTAACAAATAGAAGTTCTATTGTTACTACCTGTACTGTTCTTACTTTTTCCCTTTATTCTCTATGGTTCCATTTGATTTTTTTTTCTTGGTTTTTGAACTATTTATTGAAAGACTTTTGCATGTTTTTAACTTATTGCATAACACTTTCAAGTGACAGTCAACTGTCAGAAACTGCAAAGGATTTGCTATTGTTATATAATCATCCTTGAAAAGATAATGCAGAATGAAAGGCCTTCTTTAAAACTTCCTTCCTTATTAGACATATAAAAATACAAGAGAACCATGGAGAATTATTTGCCAAAATATACACTTTTTATTTCCAACACTTGCCTGGTTTTTGGCAAATTTCCCTATCTAGTTTGCCAATCATTATGACTAATCTGACCCCCAAGGACTCAAATCCTGTTTGATTTGTCTCATGCAGCATTTAATTATAGCTATTCTCAGTAGGATTCCAAGCAGCAGGATGAGGCAAACCTGCAGTATTGATCTCACCCATACCCCCAATGTCTCAGAACCAACCAGCTGAACAAATCCCGTAAACCATAAGGGTCTATAAACCAGGTGGCTTCATAATCGTGTTTGTGCATTATTCTTTCCCCTTGGCCCATGGTATTAATCCAGGAACAGCAAGATTCATTAGTGATTCTACAAACTGCCTTGGCCTACAGAAAGTTAGCCCAGAGAATTCTGCCTTCTATAATAAGTCTTGCCAATTAATTCCAACTGGTATGCATGCCTCCCAGAACCCAGGTGGTGCCAAAGTCAGGAACAAACTTCACACATTTTCTAACTACAGTGGGTGCCATCTTTGGGCTGATTGTCTATTTGTTACAAACAAATAATAAGTTGTCTCTCTAGAGATCTCCCTAAGGAACTCCAAAAGCCTCATTCATTGAGAAACCCTCAGTCACATGAGGTTGAATGAGGTGCTTGTGATCTCCTCTTCTTAAATATATAAGGTTCTCAGTATAATCATCTTTGAAATGGAGGTCATTGTGTCCTTGATAGGAAATTATGTTAACAGCTGTCTTCCACGAAACACAACCACAGATGTTATATATAATCAATGAGACCTGCCCCCCCTCAAAGCAAAACTTGCTGTCAGAGACATGACAGCATTTCAGGCATGGCCTTGTGACTGGCTGTTTGGCTTCTGGGTCCCCAGTTTTGTTCAGTCTAGTTCTTTTTTTTTTTTGAGGGGAATGCCTGAAATAGTACACATAGTACAAGCAGTACAGCCTCCTCTATGTGTCTCTGCCACCATCCATCACTACACGGACCAGCTATGTTTCATGAGTTGGTGTTCACAATTGTTATGTATAAAGGCTCAGGACCTGCCTCTTTCATCCACTCCTGTTCCTTTCAAGTGTTTACAGCTACATAGAGGAGTCACAGCAACAGAAGAGGATCTAAGGATGGCCCTAAACAGTGAGCATGGTTATTGCCCTCCCTTCTCTACACCACCTAGGATGGAGGCCAGTTCTTCAGGGAATCACGGTTTCTCTCTTTCTATCACTTTAAACTTGATATTTGCTATTAAGTTTGATTTCAACCTTCATACAACCATTTCTATTCACATTCAGATCTTTCATCTTCCAAGAGTCAAGCAAAAGAGACAGCAGAGCATTTTCATAAAGCTCACAGATACCATTATGTCTCCAATGTTGGCTACTATAGAGATACAGGGAACACAAACATGTAATGTTGACTGTCCAGGATCACAACAAACTCATGAGAAAACACAAGCAAATTAGCTCTAAATAAATTCAGCCAGAGACCCCCATCCCATGGGATGTACACAGATTTAAGATGGGTCTTCCCACCTCACTTAAGCTCCCTGGAAACACCCTCCCAGACATGCCAAGAAGAATGTTGCCACAGTGTTTCTAAATTCCATAGAGCTAACAATGAAGATTGACCATCACAGGTTGCTAAGGTATGCTGATCACAATTGAATTGGGCAATTTGATTAACAGCTACAGTTAGTTCATAGCTGTATTATGATTAATTCACAAGCTTTAGCTATAATTCATAGCCACCAAAAAAAGTATGTGCAGTAAGATGGTTCACCACTTTGGGAACAGCTAGATAGAAACCCAGGCCACTGATAACAGCCTAAGAGTGAGTAAGATGTACCAAGGTCATCAAGTAGCACCCTGGTCAGAGTTTTAAGAATATTATGTGCAGTCACATGTGCAAGAGAACCAATCCTCAGGGATTCACTTGGGACAACTAGATTACCGAGGCATGTAGATAACTATTCCTTTTTTCCCTTCTAGGGTGTTCAGCCCTGTAACATAGTTGTTCATCTTCTCAAGAGAGAGTCAACTGAGGCAGAGCAGCCAGACTCAGCCAGCGGGGGCCAACTCATACAGTGCCTTCTCCTGACACTTGGTCATTCTCTCTTGCCATTTCCACCCTGTCTCCTTCTTATGCTCTTCATGACTTTACTCCTCAAATGCTAAGGAAGAATTCCAAACCAGGAGATTTTGTATTCTTTGTTTTATATGCCACTCTAGAAACATTTATATTATAGTATGCCAAGTATCATAAAGACTTTTTTTTTATCCATTCAGAATTTTTACTTTGGGGGCTGGAGAGATGACTAAGCAGTTAAGAGCACTGGCTATTCTACCAGAAGACCCAGGGCCAACTCCCAGCCCCCAGCTGGAGGCTCACAACCATTTGTGATTCCAATCCCAGAGTATCTGATACCCCACTTTTGGCCTCCTTGGTCGCTACATGCTTGTGGCACCCAGACATGCGTTTGAGCAAACACTCATATGCATAAAATAAGAACATTTTGAAAATCTCAAAATGAATTTACTTTTACTCTGTGTATAGGTGAGTTTTTGTATGTATATGTGTGTACAACGTGCATGCCTGGTGCCAGTGGAGGCCAGAAGAGGGCACTAGATGCCCTGGAAATGGAGTTATAGGTGGTTATGAGCTGCTGTATTTGTACTGGAAACTGAACCCAGGTCTTCTCAAGAGCAGCAAGTGATCTGAAGTGCTGAACCTCATCCTCAGCCCTTTACAGCATGTTCTTAGGTTGTCAGTTTTTTGTGATGAGCTACTTCAGAGGTGAGGTATAGGAATGTTTTCATTTTTGTTTAAGAACACAGTAGAGTGGAAACCACTCCACGTTTCCCTTTGGTGACATTTTCATTGCTGGGTGAAAGGCACAGTCATTGGCCTGTCCATGCAGCCTGGTGACAGGCAAAGCAGGTAGGAAGTATAACCTCCAGATCCCTGCCTTGTACTACAAACCTGAAACAGAATGATAAATGGTGCATTTTTGACAGAGCAGAACAGTAATTAAGTTTCAAACAAAGAAAACAGTAGACAACTGAAGGAAAAGCATATTAACTTTTTGAAAAACTTTAAATCATATCATTTCCTACTTATCTTTAGAAACCAATAATATCGATAGTATATACACCAAGTAACATAATTCAGAAAAAAATATTTAAGAACCATGCAACTGAACGCATGTAAAAATGTGCGTTTTATTTGTGTTTTTAATGGGAAGGGTGTTTTCCCCTTTGGGGGAATATGATTTATGTCCATTTCCACACTGACTCTGAACTGAGCCCATTCTAGAGCTTTTCAGAATTTATGTTCTACTTTGCCTTTTTTCTAGTCCCACTATTTCTTTGTAAGGTGTCCCAGTGGGACACGGCAAAAAAAAAAAAAAAAATTCTTTTTTGCTTTCCCGAGAATCTTAAACGTCGCATAAGAAAGATGAAATGACCAACAACAGCTCCCCAGAGAAATCTGAGAAGCAGGTGATTCATTAGGGCTTCTTAATGCTCCAGTGTCTCTCTCTGCAAACATTTCTCTCCAGGCCACATGGAAGTCTGAAGCCACAGGTTGGAGGACACCGGCTGCTGAGCTTGGACTCATGCTTTTAATTAAACAGGGGACAGGTTATCCCCTTCCTCCCCAGGGACACGGCCCACAGCTCAGCGAAACCTACCACACAAATGGGCAGGCGTCTGTTTCTCTTGGGGAGGACTGGAGCTATATAAGAGTTGTCAAACTCAGTGAAAGTGACTCCCACACCAGCCACTCCACATAGTACCGAGCCACACCCAAGCAGACAATGGGTCCAGGCCCAGCACCTGCAAAAGATAGTCTATCATGGTTCCCAAAGGTGACTCCCTAAACCAGAGGCTTGCTCTTGTAAGCAATATGTTCAGCTCAGGCACACCATTCTATCGAGGCTACCCTTCACGTACTATGATCAATAACATCACTCTGCCTTCACAGGTGAACAAAACTCCAGGGCAGAAGGAAGAGAAATGACTGGGATCCTGGAACACTGAAAATATAAAGCAGAAAATTCACAGAGAAAATCACACTTCTTAGATTCTAGTAACACTGTGAATCCCTTACTGAAGCCAATGAGGCAAAGAAGAGGAGAAAGGGCCAAGAAGGAAATGAAAAGAATGCACAAAAAAAACTAGGTAGCAAAAACTAACACTGATCTAGGGACTCCTAGATGAGAAGGTACCAGTCACAGACGACTGAAAAACTACTGACTTAGAAGTAAAAAGAAACTTCGCCTCATCATGAAAAGCTGCTAATAGGACAGATTGGGGGAACTGAGAGCAATGCCAATAAATATAAATATAATAGTAAATATTATTTTATCTATTAATGGTAATAATAATATTAATAGTCTCCATATTTTAGATTTGCAATTAGACACTGTAAACATTTTTTTTAACATTTCTTTATTACCTCAGGTTATATCTCCATCACAGTGCCCTCTTTCAACCCCTCCCAGTCCCATCCTCCCACCCTCTACCCCCTATCCCATCCATCCCAGTCCTCTGGAGTGGAGTGTCCCTACATAGCAGTCCCTCACCCCAGTTCAGCAGTCATATGAGGGCCAAGAGCCTCCTCAAAAACTGGAGGCCTACAAGGCAGCACCAATAGGGCAAAGTGTCTCACTGACAGGAAACAAAGTCTATGTTCTTGTTCCCTTTGGCACATTGGTTATAGTATTGTTATCCTGTACTATGTGGCTAAAATCTGACTATAAGTGAATAGATGCCATGTGCATCCTTCTGAGTCTGGGTTAGCTCACTCAGGATGAGCTTCTCTAGTTCCATACATTTTGCTGCAAATTGCAGGATTTCATTATTTCTGATGGCTGAGTAGTATTCCATTGTGTAGATGTACCACAGTTTTTTAAATCCATTCCTTGGTTGAGGGACATCTAGGTTGTTTCCAGTTTCTAGCTATTACAAATAAAGCTGGTATGAACATAGATGAGGAAAATTCCTTGTGATTTGGTGAGGAATCATTTGGATGTATACCCAGAAGTGGTATGGCTGGGTCTTGAGGTAGAGCTTTTCCAAGTTTTCTAAGATATCACCAGCCTGATTTCCATAGTGGTTGTACAAGCTTGAACTCCTACCAGCAATGGAGAGGTGTTCTCCTTTCTCCACAACCTCACCAGCATGTGCTGTCATTTGAGCTTTTGATCTTAGACATTCTGACAGGTGTGAGATGGAATCTCAGAGTCATCTTGAGTTTCATTTCTCTGATGATTAAGGATGCTGAGCATTTCTTCAAGTGTCTCTCAGCCATTAGGGATTCCTCCTTTGTGAATTCTCTGTTTAGCTCTGCTCCTCATTTTTTATTGGATTATTTGGTTTCTTGGCATTTAATTTCTTGAGTTCTTTGTAAAATTTGGATATTAGCCCTCTGTCAGATGTGGGGTTAATGAAGATTTTTTTCCCCAATCTGTAGGTTGCCATTTTGTTCGAATGACAATGTCTTGTCCCTTATAGAAGCTTTTCAGTTTCATGAGGTCCCATTTATTGATTGTTGGTCTTAGATCCTGAGCTGTTGGTGTTCTGCTCAGGAAGTTGTCACCCATGCCAATGAGTTCAAGGGTTTTCCCCATTTTCTCTTCTAGTAGATTTAGTGTGTCCGCCCTTATGTTAAGGTCTTTAATCCACTTGGACTTAAGTTTTGTACAAGGTGATAAGTATGGGTCTAATTTCATTCTTTTACATGTGGACATCCAGTTAAATCAGCGCCATTTGTTGAAGATGCTGTCCTTTTTCCATTGTATGGTTTTGGCTTCTTTATCAAAAATTAGATGACCATAGTTGAGTGGGTTCATTTCTGGGTCTTCAATTCAATTCCATTGATCCACTGGTCTGTTTCTACACCAGTATCATGCTGTTTTTATTACTATTGCTCTGTAGTACAGCCTGAAATTTGGGATGGTGATACCTCCAGATGTTTTTTTATTGTACAAGACTGATTTAACTATTCTGGGTTTTTTTGTTATTCCATATGAAGTTGGGAATTTCTTTTTCCAGGTCTTTAAAGAATGCAGACATTTGCTCAAGTCTTTTTGTTTGCTTGCTTTTCTTTTTATTACTTTTTTATTTTATAATTTCACATCATTCACATTCTTCCTTCTCATCTACCACTTCCCCTCAGACCCACCCTCCACCATTGCAACCTCCCCCAACATAAAAAAAAAATCTCATTGTGAAAGCTGTAGTGTGTCTCACTGTGTCCCACAATATTCCCTTTTGTCCACATGTTTTTGCTGGCAAATGTTCATTATAATGACTCCTTGGTCTGGTATGAGGCCTCTGGCTTCTGCTACTTTGTCAATACATTAACCTCACTGGGACTCCTCTCAGTTATGCTTATTGTCCTATGCCATGGAGATCCTGTACTTCTGGGTCTATAGAACTGGCCTCTTTATGTACTCCAGGAGTTCATCCATGGGGTGTATGTTAGGGTGGGCCAACTCAACATCTTGGTTCTGGGCCTGCAACCCCCACATCCAGGGTCTACTCTCCAAAGTGCTGAAGCTGGTAAAGGATTAGAGCAGCTCTCCTGATTTCATGACCCCATCAGGGCCAACTCCCCTGCCTGCTACCTGTGGTGAGGGCAAAAGAGTAAAGGGGATCCCTCCCGTGCCAACACCACAAAGCAGACAGAAGGCAGGGCTGGGTCTCCCACACTTACTTGGAACTGGCTAACTCACAACCACCACATCAGGGCCAGCTGTAGTGTGCTGCCCAGGCAAGGTGCAGGGCCTGCTCTCCAGAGTGTTACAGCATGTGAGGAGCAGGGACAGCTCACCTGATCCCACCCCCCCTCATGAGGGCCAGATCTCCAGTCCACCACTAGTTCTGAGAGCCAAAGGGAGAGGATCTCTCCCTTGCCAACACCACCACAAAGCAGACAAAAGGCAGGGCTGGTTCTCCCACACTCACAACCCTGGGACTGACTCATCCACACCCTTTCATCCAGGGCCAGATAGGGCTTCCCTAGTCTCTGGCTTGTTTCCTGTCCTGGTAGACTGTCTGGTGCTTGCCTGGTGCTGGACTGGGTGGTCAACACAGATTAACTCCCCTTCCAGGCCCCATGGCACCAAAGTGGTGTTGGTATCTGGCTTGCTTTTTTCCAGGAATGTTAGGCTATTATCCATTCAGATGTTCATAGGTCAGAACACTGAATATAGATATAGCCTCTCTCCTCTCTGCAATCTACTGATGCGTATGTGATACAGCAGTCACATCTGCAATGCCTCTAGGAGAAGTTTGTCCAAGTCTTTTGCATTTAATACAAATTTCTGTTCTGTTTATCTTGTTGAGACGTGATCCCAGAGATCTTCAGGCCCTTCTTGAGGGGAAATATAAGTAACAAAAGCCACTTGACAGAGGTATGATCTGTTAACTATTGTGACAAATGCCAGAAAGAAACAACTTGTGAAAAGAGAGATGGGTTCAGCTCATAGTTCCAGTTCACTGCAGGGAGCAATGTGTGGTCAAGTGAGTCTGTCCACAGCAGTGGGTATACATGGAAGCAAGTGTCCAAAAGGCAGAGTGTTCAAACAGGACAGGTACTAGGGGCCAGGTACAACCTTCAGAGGCCCTTCATCAGTGAGCCCCTTCTGTCAGCTGGTCCTACCAGCCTCCCAAAGCTTCCACAGCCTCCCCAAATAGTCCCACCAACTGATAGACAAATATCTGAAACATGAGGGCCTGTGAAGAACATTTCTGATTCAAGTCACAACAGGTGGCTATTTTCAAAACTTCTTTTGAGGTAACTCCTGGCTTCCAACAAAATTGTCAAGAAATAGGGCCATCTCTTTGGAATCTGTTTCAAGCTGTTAAAGCAACAAGACCAAGATAAAACCTGGAAATGCTTACTGCACTAGCCCCTTCCTCTATCCTGTTTTGTCCTCGTGGGCTTGCAAACTCCCTGTAGTCATCACTCCATCCATGCCATTTGAGGTTCTCCAACACCTGGACAAGGCACGCGTTGATTTGAAAGATGGCATGGTGCAGAAGTTCCATTTATATGGCTGCAGATTTGTGTGTAATTCTGGTAACTGTTCATCAAATTTCCTCCAAAAGTGTCAGATTTAACCAGTGGTCAGATAAGTGACAGCAGACCTGGCAGCTGATGCTTAAACATGGTAGTGTTGGAAGGGAAGTTAGAAAGCAAGTGATCTGGGAAGGAGGGATGGTGAAAATAGGGATTTGGAAGAAAGAGCTGTGTGGGGTGCACAACACGTTCTAAACTGAGCATCATCTAGTAGACAAGGAGTTCAGATCTTGAGCTTTGGAGGAGATTAGGGCAGAGATTGAAAGTACATCATTCAAAGGGATTATCTTCCTGAACATAGATAGCAAGAGGAAAGAGAGGTGGCCTGAGGATGTGACTTTGGCCTGGGATCCCCTTTCTAACCAACACATTTACTGGTCTGGAGATAGCAGAGCATAACCCCATGAGCTGATGAAACAGTGGCAACCCCACCCACCACGTAGAGAGTGGCCTCACTCCCCAGAGTGGATTTTGCATAGCTCTCCCCTGCTTAATGATGGAGCTCAAAAATGTCCTGGGAAAAGCCTCATGTCACTTGTCCTGTGACCCATTTTCCATCCTACTGCCAAAAGCTCTTCTGCCTCTGAGACAGCTCCACAAGGCTCTTAGGGTGAGTGTGGAGCTGTGTGAATCTACATTCGCATTAGCTGAATGCCCTGCAGTAGAGCACCTGAAAACAAACTGTTTTAAGGACTACATTTTATTTCTCTAATAGGGACTTAGCTGAGTGAGAGAAAACTGCTGAGTCTGGGGGATTTTCTACAGCCCACCCTGGATTGCTGGTACTAGGATAGACAGTGGCAGCAAAGATCCAAGTCTTGACCACCAGCCAGACAGTGGCCTGGACCATTGGCCTTGTAAAGTAGGTGAACTATCTTGAACAGTTCCTTACCTACAGATTTCATATTCCATCCAGATCAATTCAATTAGAACCTCCATCAATACCTCCCCCTCTCTCTCTTTCTCTCTTTCCCTCTTCCTCTCCCTTCCTCCAACTCCCTTCCTTTCCTATTCCTACCATTCATTTTATTTTATCTTATTTTATATTTTATTTTATTTTATTTTTTGGTACCAGGAGTTGACTCTAGGGCTTGCATATACTAAGGAAGGACTTTACCACTAAGCTGCATTTCCAACCCTTTCTTTTTGTCACTTTTACTTTTATATAACAGAGTCTCACTAAGTTATCCTGGATGCCCTTGAATTCATTCTGTTGCTCAGGCAGGCCTTGAACTCACAATCCCCCTGTCTCATCCTACAGGGTAGCTGGGATTACAAGGTTGTGTCACTAGGCCAGATTCACCAAATATTCCTGAGACAGATTTTTTTAAACAACTCACTTTTCAAAATTCCATCCCACCATCTTCTGTAAGAACTACTGAGTGATTTTTCAACAGTTGCAAGAAAAAGGAATTTTCTCAACAAGACCTACAAGAGTTGGGGGGGGTGGTAAAGGCTTGCCAATTGGGAAACAAAAAATCATTTTCTAAAATTGTCATTTGTTTTTACCATGATATTTATCAAGAAGATCAAATCACATGAAAGTGTCACATAAAATTGGTATCTTTAGCAGAAGAAATTTGGATCAAGAATGGCTGAGAAACTTCACAGCTTGAAATGATGCCACATTTGAGTTATGCAAGATTTCAGCTCAGCCATCTTTCCAAGGTGTCCATTCTGCAGGACCTTATGCCCTCTTTCATGAGCTGAACATGAGCTCTCCTTGGGTGAGCTAGGGATGCCTGTGATGTTTAGAATACTCAGTACTCAGGTCTGACCATTAGCAATCCTCTACAGAACTACAGAGAAGGCCTCTTATTCTTCACTCCTCCAGAGCCTTGGAGGCCAGCACACTGCCTTCTCAGAAAAAAAGAACTCCCTCTCCATTATAGGGACCACCTCAATGGCTATTCTCTCCCCTTCAGCCAAGATACTGAATACCAAACCCGCTCAGTTAGAGCTAGCAGGTAGACATGCACTAGTGGACCTCTCATTTTCTACCTCACAGCCCTTCTTCTCCAAAAAGTCTGAGGACACACAGTGTCATGTCGGCAACAAGTGAGACCAGTGTCGGCTCTCATCTCCTCTGAGGCTATCTACTCCTCTTTCAACTGCAGCTGCTGATCTCATACATTTTCCAGACAGGGTTTGGGTGACCAGAACCTGCCAGCCATGGTAAGAGCCAAAAGAAAGGCTGTGGGAACATTATGAGGAGCCATCCAGTGGGACAGGTCAAGGACATAAGTCCCATGTCCCCTCTTCTCTATACTTGTATGCCTTGCTGGGTGAGAAAAAGTTGTTTTCAAATCAACACCACACCACCAAATCCCAGAAAAAATCTCATGAGTTAAAAAAAAAAAAGGAAAGAAAGAAAGAAAAGAGTAGAACTCAAGCCCTGCTCCTGCGCTAGCCTTTTGTTTCATAGATGTAGACTTGACCCTGCAGCTTCAAACCCTCCAGCTGCATGTGACTTTTTCCACTTAGGGAATACATTACAGCTTTAATCTTTCTGTGTCAAACACAAAATGCTTATATTCTAGGCAGGGGCATCTACCTGGAGAGCCAGTGACAGGTGTCACCTATGCCCAGGCTAACATTATGCACATCCTCTTCCCAGACATCCCCACCCCTACCTACCACCCTGGCCTCTTCAAAGCACAAAACAGAACAATCCGGCTGAACATTCACAAGAGTGAGACCATGACTCAGGGAGACCCTAGAGAAACTGTGCAGAGGTGTCCTTCTGTACTGTAAGGCTCAGAGAATAAGATTTATGGTTGGCTGTAGAGTCCAGTTGCTTTCTTTGAAAATGTGCCCGTGGTCTCTCTACTTGGAGTTCCTGCATTCTCCGCACATTTTGACACATCTTAGCACTAACAAGTTTGAATGGTGACCCCCTGTGCCCACTGACCTGCAGTTTGTCTATGCATTGTTTCTATATTCTGAGATCGAGTCACACCTCCCAATAGTACTCTACCACTTAGTGTTTCATTGTGAACTCTCTTCCCATTAGAAGGAATGTCACTAGTGTCCTCTCTTTTGTTCAACGTTCTCTGTAGGCCCACCCCAGCCCCCTACTGCTGAGCCCCTCCCTCCCCAAGCATAGACTATGGGGAAGGCTTGGCTGAGTGAGGTTGTGATTCTGAAGAAGGCACATTAGAGAACTGTTCACTAAATACGTTTACTTCCATGGCACACACATGTACTGAGCAGAGAGAGCCTCTGACTCAAGAAAAGAGAAGGATGTTTGCCACCAAGTCTAGCAACCTGAGCTCCATCCTGGGACTCACATGGTGAACAAAGAGAACAACTCTTTCAGGTTGTCCTGTAACCTCCAGACACATACATGTATGGCACATATACACTTTTGCATGCATACACATACACACCATAAATAAAATG
Source organism: Lophiomys imhausi (assembly GCA_907164525.1). NCBI lineage: Eukaryota > Metazoa > Chordata > Mammalia > Rodentia > Muridae > Lophiomys > Lophiomys imhausi. The sequence continues at coordinate 3,968,571 of CAJQZJ010033130.1, forward strand.
TTAAAAACAAACAAACAAACAAACAAACTCTGGTTACCCTACAAAGTAGTGTGAGGTTCAGTTTTTCCTCTATACATGGAGGAAAATTCATACATGGTGGAATATTACTTAACCTATAAAAAGAAGATAGTCTGGCATGGGCTACAACATGGAACCTTGAGTAAATTAAGATAAGTAAAATAGGAGTAATGAAAAGACATGTGCTGTGTGGCTTCACATATCAGAGACTCCTGCAGCAAATTCAGAGACAGAAAGCAAAATGTCAGGGGCTAGAGTGAGAGAGATGGATAGTCACTAATCAGGGGGTCCAGAGTTCCTGTTTTATAAGGTGGGGGAGGTCTGGAGGTCAGATCCACAGTACCATGAGCATACATTGGGAACTACTGGACTGTGTACTAAGGCTGCCATAATGTGTCCAGTGTCTTCCATAGTTTTTCAAAATGTGTGGAGGGATACTCAGTCCTACATCACAGACTTGCTAACAAGAAAGGAATAAAATCACATAAAATGTAGTTTTATGGTGTAGCTTTTTTCTCCCACTGCACAAGCACAGATGCATACCGCACACATGATCATATGTACACACATCATACACTTGATCATATAAGGTGCTTAGCACAGTGCAGTTCCTCCTTCCCCTACATTACACACACACATGACACATGATCCTGTGCACACTTAGATATGCACACATGTGGATACTCACACACCCCCTTCTTCCCAGCTGTCTCCCCAGCTCCCTGACCCAATGTCCTCTCTACACAGCATAGATAACCTCTGTCCTCAGATGTCTCTTCCATCTGTAGTCTGGAAGATTCTCACACCTCTTATACTATAAATGAGATATAAATTCTCATTTCAGACATTTTAAGACATTCTTAGAATAATGATCCAAACTTGGTGCATCTTAAAACCTAGTCACAGTAGAGACTGTGGAGTCCAATGTGGACCATGTCTATCTGAAGTACTTCACACTTTAGAAAACATCTCCAGTACATTGATACATATAATTTTTAAAAAAGAGGAAAGAACTATCATGGTTACCCACTTAGGGAAGAAAAGAATTTAGGTGAGATGAGTTCAAAATCTCACTATTAGGACTCAAAGTTGAATGTGAAGCTGCCATGTTTTAGCCATGATGCTTTTCTGTCCTTTTCTTCTTCCCAATGGGTAGCAGAGGATAGATCAGAAGTGGGTTTACCTAAGGCCTAAGGACCAGCTTCCTAGATCAGACATAAAGTTGGTTGCTCTAAAATACAGGGTCAGGATGTGAGTTTTTCCACCAGGCTTGGGGACACAGGGCAGGAGCCTCCACAAGATCTGGGCCTGGGAGCAAAGACTTCTGGGGCCAACAACCCTTAAACAGTAGCCACTGAGAATTTACTTCTGATGGAAGGTTAAAAGGCTCCTAGAAAGACCTCTCTCCAAGCTCAAAATCTGAGGACTCAGTCACAGGAAAAACAGAAGACGGAGGGTCAATGGAGTGGGTGTCTGTCTGCCTCTTTATAAGGACAGAGACTAAAGGGGTAAAGACGTTGAACATAGCCACAAACTGCACAAAGTTACCAAGATGAGAAACTCCTTCCAAGTCTAATGCCAAGATAAGTAAGTGAACAAACTAATTAATAAATAAAAAACGAATTATCAGGGAACTGAGAGATGGCTCAGCACAGAAGCACATGCTACTCTTAGAGAAGACCTGGGTTCAGTTCCCACACCCACATGGCAGCTCACAACTGTCTGTAACTCCAGTTCCAAGGGGTCTGCTGCTGTCTTCTGGCCTCTACAGACACTGCACACAGGTGGTGAACACACACACACACACACACACACACACACACACAGGCAAAACAACACACATACACATGAAATAAATCACTTAATGAAACAAACTATCATCCCTCAGAATTGACTGAGGTGCTCCAAGAAAAGCAAGTGTGTTCTTTTGGAAGTAGTTCCTGTGGCCACCATATTGGTTTCCTTGTGAAGATACGGAGGACTCAATGTCACTAGATCAGTTTGTTTGATCCTAGATATGAGGTGGTCTCTAAGTAGAAGATAGGCTGTTTATGAACTTAAGCCCTGTCCCCATTTAGGAACTATCTCCATAGTTGTTTATCACTGTTCCTGATGTTGAGAATGAAATCTGCCCCTTTCCACTCCATATCTTGCTGAATTTGGATCACATTGTTGGCAGATGGTAGTCTCTATGATTCTTAAACACATGGACATGAACATGTGTTTTCCCTAAAATCTACTTGCCTGCTCTGCAACTTCCATGTCCCCAAATTTTCAAAAACAGAACACATTTCTCTTGATACCTAGCCCTAATCATTTCTTGCTTCATGTTAGACAATAATTCTCAGATGGATATGCTACAGGATGACAGGTTTCCCCCTCCTTTTGAGAACTGGAAGGCCATTTATGCCACGAGGACACATGGAACAGTGGGTTTTTTTTCTGATTGTTCATAGCAATAAAATGACTCCTAATGGTACATTGCTAAACCCATGCACCAGTGTCTCATTCAACCCTAACACGAGAATCTTCTTCTAACACCAGATGGGAATTAACATGGAGACCTACAACTAGATAATGTGCAGAGAGTGACAGATTTTGGAGCCGTTATTCCTAAATGGAATGTCTTTATCAAACCCCCTCCCACACAGCTCAAAAAACCATTCAGAAGAGGAGGCAGAAAGCGTGTGAAAGCCAGAGGTGGTTGATGACTCCAAGGAACCAGCATCATCCAGACACAACAGGGTTAATGCACATATGAACTCACAGAGGCTGTGACCACATGCACAAGACCTGCAAAGGTTCAAACCAGACCAAATCCCCGTGCTGAGAAGGGGAAGTGGACACAAGCCCCACCCCTAACCAGGAAGCTATTTGCAGTTGATTACTGTTAGGAAAAGAGAAATCACTGTTCTCCAATGTAGTGTCACTAGGTATGTCAACCACACTCCAGGACAGACCCTATGCCCAGAAGTAGCTGACTAACACAAAACAGACCTCATGGGCCTTTAGGGTGATTTTTGTTTCGTTCTGGTATTTTTGGTTTGTTTGTTTTGCTGGTTTTGACTTTTTGTTTGTTTTTCTGTTTTCTGTTTTGTTTTGAGAGATGGGGAGAGAACATGAAGTTAAGTTGGTATGGATGTGGAATTTGGGGAGAGAAAAGAATATGATCAAAATATATTGTGCACAAAAAAATTTTAGTAACAAAGCAGAGTAACACATGAAATGGTGGGCAGTATACAGTACTTGATCATGATAAAAAGCAATTATGTTACTGGATTATTGCTTATGCATTCATTTATATTTATAATGTTGTTTATGCAACTATACTGTGATTTTCTTGTTATTGTGGAATGCCTCTACTTATTTAAAATTTTTGACTGCAAAAGTGCACCATGTGATGCTGGCAACAGCCCTACCAATCTTGTCTTAGCTGTGTCTCTCTATTGCTTTAAGAGGCCACATTTCCTGGCAGACCTCGAGCATCTAGGTTTTGTGTAAGTGATCCACAGGATTTTCACACAAGAAGTCACCTGACTCTGATGGTACTTTTTTCAGAGCCTGTCTCCATCATTAAGCAAAAAGTGACTGCAGTGTATCCCTGTCAGATAATTCAGAAAGTAAAGACCAGACACGTCAGCTACACCTACAAGCAAAACAGCAAGTAACTTCAACTGGGCCCATGACTGGATGAACAAACTGGATTACAGATTCTGTAAGGCAAGAGGGACTTGGATTATCTGCAAGGACTTTAAAAGCACCTTCAACAGCACTAAAGCATTTCTTTGGATAAAATTCATAAGGACCCACATGGCGGTTCACAACCATCTGTAACTCCAGTCCTAAGGGATCCAACACCATCTTTTGGCCTCCCTGAGCACCAAATTCACAAGTACTATGCAGACCTACATGCAGGCAAAATACCCATACACATAAAATAAAATGGGGTAGGGGGTAGGTAGTAGAATGTTAAAGTCAGGTGCCAAATACATATGGACTGGACATTGGGAAAGTATGCTAAGCCATATAACTCTCATAATTGTGGCCTATTTATTTCTGTTTTTTTGTATTGTATTTATTGTTATAAGAGAAAGAACCATTTGTTGGACTGAAAGGGGGAGCTGCTGGGGGGGGAAAAGATATACCTTAAACTAAAAAAAAAAAAAAGGGTAGAGGATGGGGGTTTGAGGGGTAAGAGGGTGGAAGGGTGGGACTGGGGGGAGGAGTAGGGAAGGGATTGTGATTGAGATGTAACTTGAAGAAATAAAAAATAAATTATTTTTTAAATGGGGTAGGGGGGAGATTTTAAAAGATCCTTAAGAACTCAATTGAGTAATTTCCTAAACTTAGCCTCTGACACTTGTCATTTAAACACACCGTCAAACTCCATCAAAACCAGTTATTTTTAAGTTCTTAAATATTTGGTAGAAGTCTTGTAAGAGGCAATCATAACAGACTCTGTTAAGCCTTTTTTTTTCAACCTTGGGTCTGAACAGTGGGTTCTGGCCTATTCATCTCTCAGGCACAATTATGGGGCGAGCTTTTAACACAGCCCACAGTTGCTTATGGGCACCAACCTGCTATTCTGCTAGCTACACGCTGTGCTGAGCTAGGAGCCAGGAGGGAGTCATTTTTATGGCATTTGAGTAGCACAAAATGTGAGTTTTCTCTTGAGAGGGCTTTTGAGAATTAGAGGGAATTAGTCATAGTTTCCAGTGTGAGTATTTTAACAGTTGTGAAATTATGAAGGGCTGACTCAACAATTCCAGTGCTGCAATATGTCACTTCACTGTCTTGTTACTTAAAATTACATGCTTCAGGAGACGATGACTTTTAAAAGAACCCAACCAAAGCTGGAAAGAAAAGTGAGATATGCAGACAAAGCAAGGGGAAAATATAAATCGCTGAACATTTTTGAACCTACTTAACAATTCTGAGCTCATTGAATACATTTCTTTTTCTTAAACAACATGTTTATCTTCTTTGTGAATTATATGATAGAAACACACTCATTAAACAGTGGCTCCTTTTCAGTATACAAAATCAATCCAAATTGATTGAATTTGTTACTAAATTTCTAAATGAGTCACCCTGTCAGTATCCTTTCGGGTAGATTAAAAAAAAAAAAAAAGACGAATAGATTATCTCCAGACAAAGATGATTAAGCCAACTCAAGAAGATTCCTGTGCTGTTATTCAGCCTCTTCATTAGGTAACTCCTCATTAACTACCCTAAAATGAGCTACAGATATTTATCAGGTCCTGTCCTTTATATATGAAAATTAGGCCATTAGTGAGCACATGACTCTTGGGGTAGTTTCTAAGGATACTGAAGGATTTGAAGTTTTTCAAGCATGCCTCTAGGTTTCCGTATCCAAAAGCATATATTTGTAAGGTGGCTAGCCAGGGTTAAGAGGAAGCTAAAAGACCCAAAAGAGATGGTTCTAATGAGCTTGGTTTCTTTAACATGGTGTGATAATTAGGTAGTGCAGCCAGACCAAAGGCCACACTGGGAAATCTTGGGGAGATTATAAATAGTTCCATGAAATGTTTAATGCAAATCTAGAGGAGGCATTATCCTTTCAAGAACTGAACAAACTACTGAGTAGGACAAGTCCTTGAATGTACACTCAGAAACCATAAAAAAAGGGGAGACTGAGGCTGAAGAGACAACTCTGCCTTTGAGATTACTCAGCCTAGGGGCACTCATTGCTCTTGAAAAGGACATTAGTTCAGTCTCAGATATAAGAATACTGGTTGCATAAATTGAAGAGGCCTTTAGAAGATGGAAAGATCTCCCATGCTCATGGATAGGTAAGATCAACATAATAAAAATGGCTATCCTACTAAAAGCAATACATAGATTTAATGCAATTCCTATCAAAATACCAACACAATTCTTTATAGACCTGGAAAAAGCTATTCTCAACTTCATATGGAACAACAAAAAGCCCAGAATAGCTAAATCAATCCTGTACAATGAAAAAACATCTGGAGGTATCACCATCCCAGATTTCAAGTTGTACTACAGAGCAACAGTAATAAAAACAGCATGGTACTGGTATAGAAACAGACCAGTGGATCAATGGAATCGAATTGAAGACCCAAACATGGACCCACACACCTATGGCCAACTAATCTTTGACAAAGAAGCCAAAACCACACAATGCAAAAAGGACAGCATCTTCAACAAATGGTGCTGGTCCAACTGGATGTCCAC
>CAJQZJ010033130.1:3984807-4005442 GCA_907164525.1 Lophiomys imhausi
AAAAAACCAGGCGGACTGAACATCTCCGTAGCTCCAGCCTTGGGATGTGAAGACAGGGGGATCTTGAAATCTTGTTGGTCAGCCAACCCAAAATTAAAAGTTAATCTCAGGTATTACTTTTTTTTTTCTTGTTGGTTTTTTTGAGACAAGATTTCTCTGTGTAATAGCCATGACTGTCCTGGAACTTGCTCTGTAAACCAGGCTGACTTTGAACTCAAAGAGATCTGACTGCCTCTGTTTTACAAGTCCTGGAATAAAGGTGTACGCCACCACACCAGGCAAGTATTACTTTTTCTATTCATTTTAGAATAATTGGATGGTAAGTGTAATTGCTGAGAAGAAATTTCAAAACAATATATGTCAATCTCAGATACTCTTTAATGTTAAATCAAAGCTTTTATCTTTTTTTATACTTTCTAGTTCCTTGTCATGTGTAGAAATGAATGATAAATTCCTTAGATTTTTTTTTTAGAAAAATTGTTTTTCCATTTTTGAAAACATCTTGTAACTTTGGACAGTTGTGTAATTTGTATTCAGTTGTGAACGTAAAACAAGGTTTTAAACTCTCACTATTTTTCCCAAGTTCCCATTAAAAGAGAGCCCAAAAACATAAATGACCAGATGAGGAGTTATTAGACTCTCTTTATATAAATACCAAGTAGACATTGGAAAATACATAGATGGAATTGTCCTGAACAACACAATGCAAGCACGTTAGACATGGCCACAGCTATGACACTCTGATTCCTTTGTGACTTCTGATTATGATCAAGAGTAATATGTCGGCTTGGTTAACACCAGAAGTCATGGGCACACTCCGAGAGGCAAGAGGACATAGGGGTTTTCAATGGTGCAATGAAGTATGCTATGTGCTTCATTCTAATGCAAACAGAACATTGCTTACAGAGATCTTTGCCACAGCTGAACTTAATTCCTAAGTGGTAACAGAGCATTCACCAGAAAAGGGTTCTTGTACATCAGCCAGCTAGTCCTTAACCCTCAGAGAGTGAGCTGTACTTTGGAAAATCTTGGCAGAAAACAAACGTATGTGCCTGGGGGCCTTTCTGACAGTCTTTATGTAATTGTCCTTATCATAGGCACAGGGCCCTCCTCCATAGCCTCATGGGTCTTGTGTTTTCTTTTGGCTCCAGTTTGCCACAAAGGCATCCATTTTGGCTCTGACAGCTTCACAAGTATCGTGGGTCTTGCTGACAGAATACTCACAACCGTTCTCAAACAGGCAAGTTTGATTTATAAACAGCTGGTAAGAGCTGAGGGTTGCCACATCTCTTCGTGCCTTTGACTCAAGAACGCCTACCAGAATATGTGAGTAGTCTGATGCCATCCTGAGGTGTGGGCAGCTTCCCAGTGGAATCTCATATCCTCATGGGAACCCAGGCACACTGCAGTTCTGAGTTAGTTGTCACCCTAGATCACATCAGCTCTCCTCCATGCTGCTTCAGCTCTATACCAGATCAACTCAGATGTGGACATAAAAGCATCTCTTGATCTTCAGAAAAACACAAAACCTAGAAATTGAACAATGAAAGCTATGATGACATTAGCATTCTACCTGGCAGACTTCATCGGCACATTGGAGGTTGGGAAACACAAAAACATCTTTGATCACCTTGATCACTTCCCTGCCATCACGGTTGACTGGTAGCTCCTTTCTATCATTCTTCCTCTTCTCCATCTTCTTTACTCAGTCTCTGAATGATGTGTAGTTTCAGAGCAGATTATTTAGCACTTTTATTGAGTTTTTTTTCTCCTATTAGCCCCATGTGATATGTTGTTTAAAAAAAATGGAATCAGTTCCTGGTAACAGGAATGTAGCTATTAAAAAGATTTATTTTCATGCCACTTCTATTTTAATCATGGACTCTCAGAAGACATTTAGTCCAATCTATTATTACTAGTTAATTGTGCATGAATGTGTGTGTGCTCATGATCATGCATGTGTGTGTGTGTGTGTGTGTGTGTGTGTGTGCATGTGTGATCTCTGTGTGTGGCAAGCAAGCATACCACAGCACCTATTTGGAGGTAAGAGAATTTTGAAGAGCGGGTTCCCTCCTTCCACCTTTAGTAGATTCCAGGGATGGAACTCAGTCAACAGGTAAGCCCCTTTGCCACTGAGCCAACACTACAGTCCTACAGTGGTTCAGTCTATTTTTTTAATATTTTTTTATTTATTACTTCAGGTTACATCTCCATCGCAGAGACCTCTTTCAACTCCTCCCATACTCGCCCTCCCACCCTCTACACCCTATCCCTTCCATCCCATCTTCTGGAGTGGAGTGTCCCTACATAACAGTCTCCCACCCCAGTTCAGCAGTCATATGAGGGCCAAGAGCCTCCTCATACACTGGGGGCCTACAAGGCAGCACCACTAGTGCAAAGTGTCTCATTGATAGGACAACAAAGTCTATGTTCCTGTTCCCTTTGGTGCATTGGTTGTAGTATAGTTGTCCTGTACTATATGGCTAAAATCCAATTATAAGTGAATAGATGCCATGTGCGTCCTTCTGAGTCTGGGTTAGCTCACTCAGGATGAGCTTCTCTAGTTCCATACATTTGGCTGCAAATTGCAGGATTTTGTTGTTTCTGATGGCTGAGTAGTATTCCATTGTGTAGATGTACCACAGTTTTTTAAATCCATTCCTTGGTTGAGGGACATCTGGGTTGTTTTCAGTTTCTAGCTATTACAAATAAGGCTGCTATGAACATAGATGATGTCCTTGTGGTTTGGTGAGGAATCATCTGGATGTATACCCAAAAGTGGTATGGCTGGGTCTTGAGGTAGAGCTATTCCCAGTTTTCTAAGATATCGCCAGACTGACCTCCATAGTGGTTGTACCAGCTTGCACTCCCACCAGCAATGGAGGAGAGTTCGCCTTTCTCCACACCCTCGCCAGCATGTGCTGTCATTTGAGCTTTTGATCTTAGCCATTCTGACAGGTGTGAGATGGAATCTCAGAGTCGTCTTGAGTTGCATTTCTCTGATGATTAAGGATGCTGAGCATTTCTTCAAGTGTCTCTCAGCCATTAGGAATTGCTCCTTTGTGAATTCTCTGTTTAGCTCTGCTCCCCATTTTTTTATTGGATTATTTGGTTTCTTGGCATTCAATTTCTTGAGCTCTTTGTAAAATTTGGATATTAGCCCTCTGTCAGATGTGGGATTGGTGAAGATTTTATTCCCAATCTGTAGGTTGCCATTTTGTTCGAATGACAGTGTCTTTTGCCTTACAGAAGCTTTTCAGTTTCATGAGGTCCCATTTATTGATTGTTGGTCTTAGATCCTGAGCTGTTGGTGTTCTGTTCAGGAAGTTGTCAGCTGTGCCCATGAATTCAAGGGTTTTCCCCACTTTCTCTTCTAGTAGATTTAGTGTGTCTGGCCTTATGTTAAGGTCTTTAATCTACTTGGACTTAAATTTTGTACAAGGTGATAAGTATGGGTCTAATTTCATTCTTTTACATGTGAACATCCAGTTGGACAGCACCATTTGTGGAAGATGCTGTCCTTTTTCCATTGTATGGTTTTGGCTTCTTTGTCAAAAATTAAGTGACCTTAGGTGTGTGGGTTCATTTCTGGGTCTTCAATTCGATTTCATTGATCCACTGGTCTGTTTCTATACCAGTACCATGCTGTTTTTACTACTATTGCTCTGTAGTACAGCTTGAAATCTGGGATGGTGATGCCTCCAGATATTTTTTTATTGTATAAGATTCAGTCTTAACAAGAGAGAAGCTGAAGAGGCAGAAGCAAGAGTGGAGGATGAAGGAAGGGAAATGACTAGCAATGAGGACTCATGTCAACAGTGGCTAAGTTGGCTAAAAATTTGTTTCCCATCCCATGATGTTAAAATTGATCCAGTCTTAATGGAGCAAGGGGAGAGAGGTTATGTGTTTTCTATTAATAATGCAAATACTAAAACAATTAACCAGGGGCCAAATTATTTACTTTGTTAGTTGTGTTAACAGCAAGTAGTGTGGCTATTGAACACTTTCAGAAACTTTTAAACATCAAAAGTTTGGGGCACAAAAATATTCCAGGTTGAGTAAGTGCCTTGTCTGACAGATCCTAAAATGTCTTCCCTAACTTATGACTATCAATGACATCACCTCACTCATGACTCTTCAAATCTATGTGCCTCTACCCTCACCTCCATCTATCCTTGTACATTGAAATAGCTTAGTCACTAAGTCAGTTCCTTGGCTGATAAGCAAAACAGATGTTTACAGTTTGTTTATTTGTTTATTTATCTGTATGTATATGTGTTGTAGCATGAATTGTAAGATTTTCCAAAGGCTTTTGGTAGATATATGTAGTGCAGCTAATTGCCAGTTACCTAACACTCCTAACTATGAATAGATACTGATGTTATCAAATATATTGTCTGAACTTATTAAGGCAATCTTAATGTTTGTCTCTTTTAATTGAAGATGAAGAATTACAAAAACAATGTTTATGCTTACTTAAACCAGTTTTTACATTCTAGTATGACCCAATGTGACCCCATTTGTTCACATGGCTAGGGTTGATTTACCAGTATTTACCCTTGTGTCTTCTAATCAGGCCAATTTTAGGGAGACTGTTTAGTGTAAGATTTATCTGTGTCTCCTTGACCTTTGGTGGCATTTTGCTCTCTATGTTTTATATGTATCTTATTAAAGGCATATAAAATTGATTGTACCAGTGTTCACAAATGACCTCATACAATCTTCATCCAATTCTAGAACCAAGATAGCACTAACTGTGTGAAATAAATTTCCTCTTCCACTTTTAGGAAGAATTTATATAATGTATTTATTTCCTCTTTATCAGTATGGTCTATCTATGCAATGATTCAGGCTTAGTTTTCCTAATGGGAAGATTTTAAGTTACTAGTTTTACTTTTTGATAATGGGTAGAAGGTTCTGTTTTTCCTTTATTGTGGTTAGACATTCTAAAGAATTATCATTTGTCTGAATTTTTTTTATTATTCACATATAATTTATCATAGAATTTTTCTTCAACTACATCTCCTGTATCCATGACCATATTCCTTTTTATTACCAATTGCCTACTTGAATCATCTCTCATCTTAATAGCACAAATTTATTGGGTGTTTTCTATATTCCTAAACTTTTTAAAGAACCTATTTTGGCATTGCTGGTTATTCCTGGTATTTTTTGTTCATTCCTTTTTTTTTTTTTTTCTATTTTATCAAGCTTACTCACTTTGCTGCTTTTCCCCTTAAAACTTAAGTTAACTTAAGTTACTTGTTAATTCACTAAATCTAAATATTTCTCTTCTCTCCATATGGTCATTTTCATTTTTCTCAACTTTTTTTTAGTTTTATATTCAGGTTTGGTTAATTACTATTTTCATTATAATTTTGTATTGTCTCTATGATTGTAACTCTTTGAAATTCTCCCAGATAGGCTGTAAGTCTAGGGGCATATACAGAACTCCATAAACTCTTGTGAATTTTCATTGAAGTTTTTATATTTGGGTCTCAATAATATCAATTAAATTGAATTGTTAACTGTTTTCAAATCTTCCCTGCCTTTATGTCGTCTAAGCCAATCCAATATGGGACAGATAATTTAATGAAAGATATGTTTCTCTTTGACCTTTTGTGGTGTATGGCTTCTGTGTTTGTAACTATTTTATTAGATGCATATAAATTTATAATTGCTATGAACTATTGGGGAGTAGTTCATATTTTGATGAACTAAAATATTGAGTATTTTAATATTTCCTAATTATTCTGTATATAACACTGTCTTATCTTTTTGTTTGATTTCTATATTAGTATGCTGGTTGTATTGGGATATTTTTGCTTGTTTCATTTGTCAACTTTCAGATGAAACAAGCAATGTCTTGATTGTAGATTTATTGTTATCTAAAGAATAAACTGGTTTATTGTTTCTAAAGAGCAAATAGTGTAGAAAATTGGCTAATTAAGCTATTTATTAGTATTTATCTAATTGTTAATTGGTTTGGGCAGTTGTTAATTCTTAACCTGCCATTATAAATAAATACACACAGACACCATGTTGATTTTAACAAGCCGAGGCCTGGGTTGTGCAATCCTGGCCCACCTAAACTAGCTCTTAATTCTATCACCCAAATATGACCCCATATATACATACGTCCCCTTGGACTGCCATTCTCCATGCTATGCCGGTGTTCCTAGCCATGTGGAATGAGGTTCTTTTTTCTAACCCATGGTGTGTGTCCCCTTTCCTGTTGCTCCTGGCTGGAATGTTGTATCCTCTGTCTAAAGCGCAGGCTTCCTGTTCTAATCTCAGAAAGTCCCACCTTTCTCTGTCTTTGCCCAATCCCAGGCCTTGGCATTTTATTTAACCAATCAGAGTCAATGTAAGTAACAGACAGCAAGCAGGACCAATTAATTAACATTTAGAATGCTTAACACTACACCATCAAAATAGTTCAGCATTTTATATCCAGTCTAATAAAGCTCTGCCTTTAGATTGATAAGTTTAGTTCCCCTGTGCTGAAATTGTGAATACTGAAATATTTAAATAAATTTAGTCTATTTTTACCCTAGCACCTATGTTTCCTGATTCTGTAGAATATCTGTATTTTTTTTTCTTTATAGGCTTCTGGATTTAGCTTCTTTCTCTCTTCCTATGCACTCTCCTTCCTTCTATCCCTACCACCCCCTACTTCCTTTCTTTTATTAAATATTCTTCTAATTTGAAAATGGTGTTCCTCTTTTACATACCTTTTATTTATGTACGAAGGTGTATGTGTGTGTGCAGGTACCCTCTGTAGCCAGAAGAGAGAGTAAATTTTATCATATAAACATCACACCAAATTTGATCCAATTGTTACTCTCCTCTCAAGTACAAAACTGCAACTCAGTTGCTTCCCTTCCAACTCATATGGCATTATCATAGTTTCATGTAGTTTTTCAAAGCCCCACTAATCTGACAACACTGATATCACTGCTTTTAAAAGTTAGTTATGGGTCTTCTTCTAGGTCCTTTTAGCAATAAACTTCTTCTCTGTGTGTTTGCTTGAAAACAAAGAGGGTTTTATTCTGTCCATTTCTGTGTAGTCTTGTGGTTAGACTCCTGTACAGCTATTCACTTGTGTATTTTTAATGCTTATATTTTTCTGCTCTTTTGGCTACTGGTTTCCATTGGTGATGCTGATAATTTAATAGTAATCATGCCCTTATCTTTTGGAGATGTTCTGTCTTTTTAAAACCTTCAAGATTATCTCTTTGTCTCTTATACTACAATCATCAATAAAATATCACAATGAAATGTATTTTACCTCCCTTGCCTGTCATTTCTTCATGAAATCTTCCCTCCCCATCCTCTCTAATCTCTCATTTGAACCCTGATTAGACATAAGTTAAACATTTATGTTTTATTTTCTATGTATATATTTCTGTCTTCTGTGATTTTTTTTTAACTTTTTACTGTATATGGATAACAAGTCCCAGGGCTTCTCTCTAACTCATGGAGTCTCTTTATAATTTGTAAGAGATGCAGCATTTAAAAAACATTCATTTGGTTCCAATTCAATGACATATACTTTTCCAGGAGTTCAACTTGCATTTTCTAATTTTCAACTCTCTTCTTTTCTCATTCATTTTGTAATTTTTTTTACCTTTAGAATTTTTTTTAATAATTTATTTTTTATTTCTTCAAGTTACATCTCAATCACAATCCCCTCCTTACTCCCCTCTCCAGTCCCACCTTTCCACCCTCCTTCCCCTCAACCCCCCATCCTATTCCCTTCTTTTTTTTTTTTTTTTTTTAGTTTAAGGTATTTCTTTTTCCCCCCAACAGCTCTCCCTTTCAGTCCAAAAAATGGTTCTTTTTCTTATAACTATAAATACAATACAAAACAACAGAAATAAATAGGCCACAATTATAGAAATGTTTTAATAGTGATGCAAGTTAGTATGAAAGCTGAATCAGATATAGAACTTTAAACTCATGGAGATGGTTAGATGGTAGAATGTTAAAGTCAGGGGCCAAATATGTATGAACTGGACATTGGGAATGTATGCTGGGCCATTTAACTCTCATAAATGTGGCGTATTTATTTCTGTTGTTTTGTATAGTATTTACTGTTATAAGAGAAGGAACCATTTGTTGGACTGAAAGGGGAAGCTGTTGGGGGGAAGAAGGTGGAAGGGTGGGACAGGAAGGGGGAGTAGGGAAGGGATTGTGACTGAGATGTAACTTGAAGAAATAAAAAAATAAAGTATAAAAAAAAAGAAATGTGATATGTTGTGCCTTTTGTTTGTTTTGTTTTGTTTTGTTTGAAATGGGCCTTCCTCTGTAGTCTAGGCTACCTGGAATTTACAGCAACCTCCCCACAGTAGCCTCCTCACTGCTGGGACTGTTGGCACATATCACAGGGCTTCATAGATATTTCCTATCTTCTATCCAAAGGATCTAGTTATGAAAAACCATTTGCAGTCTAATCTCACCAGCTACAGATCACTTTTTCTGAATGTTGACACACTAATTTTGGGTTTATATGTAATTGAAATTGTGTCATGGGAATTTAGAGGGGCTTGCAGAGTGATCCTCTGACCTGAATGGTTTATATCTGTTTTTGTGTGGTGCCTAGGGACCCTTACGCAAACCCTTGTCATGTTATCTCAGCCCACTAGGAGGTCCTGCTGTCATGCTTAGTCACGAACAGGGTCACAGTTCAGAACCCTTCCTGTTACTCTTCCTCCCAACATTTTCTTCTCATTAAAGCTTGTCAACTACTCCCTCCGACCCCTCTCAGGTCAGGGTAGGAAATAGGAGATTGGATGAAAATGTCACCCAAGCAGCAAGACTACCTCTGAGCCAGAAATAGAGCTAGACCCTTCCTCCTGTCACGGACATCTCCTGAGTGCTTCAGAGATTCTTCAGGAAAGGCTTTGGTTGGATTTTTCCAACTGATGAGCCATAAACAGGGATTAAAAAAAAAAGACTAGTTTTAGGTTCACAAGAAATTTGAAAGGAAGGTATAGACATAACATTCAATTCAAGAAGCCAGGGAGGCAATTCCAATATGTCTATCCCCTTGTACCTTATCAAGACCCAACCAGAGTAAAACATTAATGTGCCTGAAGACTTCAGCTCTTGGTGTGGGGAGTTCTATGCACTTTGACATGACTCATGGAATAATCTCAATGCTCAGAAAAATTCTCTGTGCTTCACCAATTTACCTCTCACTCACTTCTAGCCCAAGTAACCTCTGTTCTTTTCTCTGTACCTGTACTTTTGCCTTGTACAGAGTTTCATATGTTTAGAATCATGTAGTATGTATGAAGGCCTTTTTGAGTGGCTTCTTTCACTCTTTAAGGTTCTTTGTCTTTGCACGACTTCTTAGTGCACTTCCCCTCAGCATTGAGTGATGCCATTGCCTTTATTTACCACATTTTATCCACTCACTTCTTGATGGATGTCTTAACTGCTTCCAAGTTTGAGCAAGTAAGAATAAAGCTGCTGATAATATCAACAGTCTGATGCTTGTTTAGTGTATGAACTTAAGGTTTTATCTTCTTTGGGTCCAAATCTACTGAAGAGTTTGACTCTTGGTTTGATTAGAATATGTTCAGTTTTGTGATAAATTGACAAATCATCTTCCAGAGTTTCCAAAAGCAGTGAGTGGCATGCTTTCAACTGAATTGCCCTTGGCCTCTACTATGGGCAAGTTCCCTTGCCAAGTCACATCGATGGATTCTATTGTGTCCTCCACTTAGACCTTTCTGGCCAGGTCTTCAAGTGGATTGGGCCAGTTCTACCTCTCATTTGGACCACATTTGTTTCAACAGGTAGCTCTTATGACTCTCCATGGAAGCACAACCCCTTTCCTGACGAAGCAATAACTACACCCTATTCTACTTCACCGGCCAGCACCTCTGACCCTCTGGATCACATGTTTTGTATTAAATACTATGGATTAAATACAATACCTTCTGTGGCATTGGAATATGTCATCTTCCTCCAGGAAAGCTGGAGGTGATAGCAGCAGAGGTATATATAACACCAGCAGATAGGGGGATGTGTGTGTGTGTGTGTGTGTGTGTGTGTGTGTGTGTGTGTGTGTGTAAGAGATTATTAGAGGCTCTTCTTACAGCCCATGTTGCTTATATATGAAGGCTGCTGTACTGCCTTTGCTTATTCCTATGGATTGGCTTTCTGGGCTCAGATGACAATGGGGGCTTCATAAGGCTTCTCCTCTTTGGCAGTCAGAACTGTAAGCTATGTATACCCAGAAGTAGAAGTATGCCAGCATCTTGGCTTAGCTTTTAAGCCTCTTGACAGCTGCTTTTATTTGCTGCCTTGGCATCTCAGTCTTCACGTGCACAGCTTAAAGACTGAGAAATGGTTTCGAGAGAGATCGCATACAGACTCCATTTTCTTTGGTTCCCTTCTCTCTTGTGTTTATGGTCCATCAAGTCCCAGCAAACCTTTTATCCTGAACTCCAATTTTTTTGACAGAGCCAAGCAAGGAGCTGTCACTCTCTGTTTTGATTCCAGAACCCAATGACAGTGCATGACTCAGAAAATGCTCCCTGGGCACAAGAAGAGCTATAAAGGATGTGGTCCCTCTGGTCCTGCATCTTTTTTTTCCCCCTCTTTGGTGCTCTCAGGCTACTAGTTCATATTTTTTTTTATTCAGCCTTTGGTTTTTTTAGTACAAGGCTTATTCTGCAGTCCTCCTTCACAGTCAGAAATGGAATCCCTCCCTCTCTCTCTTTTCCCCCAAGAAATAAAGCAGGTGGCACATTCTCTTATTGATAAAAATGTCTTTCTGGTGGCTCTAAATGTGAAAGCTAATTTAGCAAACATTCACGGTTCACAAATAACGCCTTTTCTTTTAAAATTCTGTAGCTGTTGTTCCATCTTTAATTTGTCCTCTTAATGTTTCAGAAGGAAACTCTAATGGAGGCTCCATTTTTTGTTCTTTGTAGCAGGTATAACAGGTGTTAGAATCAATTCAATTAAACCACCTTCAAGCAAGACAACAGGAAAGCAAGTGATAAGCTACCAGGTTCTCCATAGATTTTTTTTTTCAGAGTAGGGGCTGGAGAGGAATTTCACTGTCCTAGAACCCCTGAACACAGCCACCAAGGAAAAGAGGATGGCTAGGGGATGAATAATGGTTGGGAGGACACTGGGGGTGGGGATGCTAGGCATGCTGGGTCCTAAGCCTTCCTGCCTTTTTCACTTCAAACATTGGGAGGTGAGATGGAGAGCCTTTTCAGGCACCTAAAGATGTTTCCACCTTTTTCTTTTCTTCAAGCAGTATCGCATATAGCTCAGGAACCTTTAACTATTTGCAGCTTAGTCCTGCCCATAGCACTGACTTTCACTCCTCCTTCTCCACCCTGTGCCTTCCAGATGCAGGAATTTCAGTCACATGCCACCCTGTCCAGTTCCACTCTATTTCCTGTTTATGATCTCTGTTTATCAATGTTTATTGAATGTCTATGTTTACAGAAAGAGTACATGGTCTCAATACAGTGTGAACTATGCACATTTAAAAAAAAAAAGTAAGGAAGTATACCGACATTGTAACTCTGGGTGAATTTTTTTAAAACTCTTTATTTCACCCAAACTTAACAAACATGTGCTTTGCCTTTTTCAGTGAAAACTGTATTTCTAAATTATCTCCATATGCAACAGTATGCATGCTATGTTAGTATGTATTTTTAACTTACAGCTATGCAAAAACAATCCACATGACAAAAGATATGGCTAACACACAGCCCTCCCTCACCCACCCCCAGCTCAGGAAAACAAAGCTCCTCCTCGGTGTTCTTATCCTAGAATAATTTCCCCTGATACATCTGCATCATATTTTTACAGAAGAAGGGCTTAAGAAAAGGCCAACTTCTGACCCGTGGCAGGCCTACCTGTGTGTTGGGTAGTTCCAGACATATATCTTGCCACCTGCGTGCCTGTGTTCCCCTCCAGAACTCAAAGTTAGACTCCGCCCTCATTCTGCCCAGGTGTCTCATGTCATCCCTACCTTTCCTGCGTCTCTCCCTGACCCCCAGGCCCACTGGCGGACAGTCCCACTAACCTGGACCTTGGTCCACATTCAACTGTTTCATCTCCATTTTGTGAGTCTATCTCTTTCCTCTCCCCACCCCACCCCCTCCCAGAGGCCCACAACCTCCGGGAGGTCAGAGCATGAGCATCTTTGTGTTCCTTTTCCATGCAGAGCCCAGGCAGGCTGTCTACACATGCTATTAAACTAAACGGGCACTTTTCCTCTTCCTGCCTTCCCCAGTTCCCCAATGCTTGGAAATCAAACAAAGCCAAAGGGACCAAGGCACGCCCTGGAGGAGGAGGGGACCTGGGACCCGAGTCTCCTATCCATCAGTAATTAGACCGGTGGGGGAGGGGCTATCCTTGGTACAGAGAGGTCCTTAATGGCTGCTGCCCCAGAAACTGCCTTCAGATCGACAGCCAAGGGAATCGCAATGAAAAATTCATCAGCTTCTTCCTTTCCGCGGCCCAGCTGCGCCTAGCAGATGACCTCGGCGGGTGCAAGCCCGCTGTGAGGCACCGGCTGGCCGCTTCGAGGGGGCCCAGTCCAGGCTCGTGGGGAGCACTGCACCTCTGGGCAGTAGACACCCTGAACACATACCTGCGGGGCCTAGTAGGGACCACCGAGGTCTGACTGAGGGGACCAAAGACAGTTCTTCTCCGACCTCCTGGGAGCCAGAGGGTCCCTCTCTGGCGGGCTTCTGTGGTCCACATTGCCCACTGTGCTGAAGTATGCACACACTACCCTAGACAAGGCAGGACCTATTTATTGGGTGGACATCTGGGATCTTGGGACCCCTGTAATCTGTAAAAATTCTCACCCTGGCGACTGGTCCTCCTAACTAGGTCTTACTTTCATGCCACCACCTCCCACCTTCCCTGTCCCCATATCGTCCCTTAAAGTTAAGGAATGGGTAGGCTCTGCTGGAGCCACAGTTACAAAACTAAGGTGGCCAGGGAGGGTGACAGGGACCAGAGTTGGGGAAATGCCACTGACTCTAAGGTTTCTGGAGGCCTCTCCAACCCCTGCCATCTGGGTACTGCACAGACAGAAGCTGCGTGGGCCCCTGGAGCTTGCCACCTCCGCGCCACGCTGCCAAACATGCCTCAGCGGCTGGAGGAAAGCTCCACGTCCGAGATTGCGGGACCTGGGGTGGGGGTGGGAAGAGGAAGACGGGATGGGGCGGGGATAGGGGCAGGCAAGGAGCTCCTAGACTCCTAGACATTTTGAAAGGTTTTTTTTTTTTGTGTGTGTGTGGTTGTTGTTTAGCTTTTTTGTTTTTGTTTTTGTTTTTGCAATCAAACTTTAATAAACACGGATGTCTGACCTGCGGGCCACGCAATGTGGTGAGATGCCATGTTGGCCTCTTTGGGCTCCGCAGAGTTTTTTTGCTGTTCTGCTTGGGAATCAAATGTGGTGTTTAGGGAAGTTTTATATTCAGGTCAAGCTTTCCCAGGACTGGAGAATGCGCTAGATCTTAGGCCAACACCGCCATCTGGTGGTATGATCGACAGGTGAGAGCAGATTCGGGGAGACCAAAAGGAATGATGTCATGATCTGCAATTTTCTTGGGAGGGGGGGTGGATTGCGAAAATGTTGTTGCCCGGCGCATTATTCCTCGAGTTTGGAGTTTTTCTGTATTCAGAGGTGAATAACCAAGTAAGGGAGTGTCCTCCCTAGAACTAATACTTTACGTTGCACTCCACTGCAAATTGAGTTTAAAACTAAAAGTCAATGGCTTTGACAGCCTTGAAGTAAAACTCTTTTTTTTCTTTTTTTTTTATTTTATTAAACACTTTATTTTTTTTCTTCAAGTTACATCTCAGTCACAAACCCTTCCCTATTCCCCCTTCCTGTCCCACCCTTCCACCCTCTTCCCCCCAACAGCTTCCCCTTTCAGTCCAACAAATGGTTCCTTCTCTTATAACAGTAAATACTATACAAAACAACAGAAATAAATATGCCACATTTATGAGAGTTAAATGGCCCAGTATACCTTCCCAATGTCCAGTTCATACATATTTGGCCCCTGACTTTAACATTCTACCATCTAACCATCTCCATGAGTTTAAAGTTCTATAACTGACTTAGCTTTCATACTAACTTGCATCACTATTATAACCATCTTCTTAGATCTAGAACGCCCTCTTGATTCCTAAACAACTCAAAATTTAACTATGAGACTCTAGCTGTCTATTCTTCAACCACCTCAGAGATCTGAGAGGGATAAATATATCTGATTATATAGGAAGTGCAGGGCCTGCAGCTTCCAAAACTAAGAAAGGACATACCAGTGACTGCCTGGACAGTTCCCATTTTCTCTCCATACATTCCTGCATCAGTCTTCAGCCTTTGGGTCCTGTTTCTCTGACAGACATTTGTTGTAGAGCAGGGATTATGAAGGACTTACCTACCCTGTCTTGGCAGAGCTAGGCTGTCGACTTCCCTGCTACCAAGTTTTGTCCTTTTTGGACAGCAGTCTGTCTGCAGTTGAAGCAAGGAGTTTTTTCATGCCAAGAGATAGGCTTGTCACTAATTCAACCATCTCACACTGGAGATTCTTCGATGCTTATCATCTACTTGGAGTAGAATAGGGGGTGCTGTCAGGAGCTGATATGTCACAATATCAAAAAAAAAAAAGAAAAGAAAATCTTACTTTAAGATAACATCTTTGAATGCCGTATTCTGCAGATCTCTTGGGGTTTTTGAAGATGCCCTATCCATCTCTTGTATTTAGATAAGCAAATGTTGCTTGTCTCTTAACAACTTGATTACTGAGTAGTTTAGAGAATATCTGTGATAGACTGTCATAGTAGCTAACAAAGTGACATGCTTGCATGACTAGGAGTTTGTTTTTCTTAACTATCCTAAACAGTTTAAGATGGTTGGTATCAAGAGGCCAGAGCTTCACATTTCATTTTTAAGTATCTCTAGGTACAATACCATTAGGAAGCGTTACCTTTAATTTTGTATCAATATACAAAGATCTATTCAAATGTGGCTAAATATACTCTTAATTTTGTATCAATATACAAAGATCAATGCCTATGTAGCCCAATACAATCTTAATATTACGTCCATATACAAGGGTCAATACCCTTGTGGCCAACTATAATCTTAATTTTGTATCAATATACAAAGATCAATACCCATGTAGTCCGATACAATCTTATTTTTGCACAATAAACAATGGTCAATACCACTTTAGCCAAATATACTACTAATTTTGTATCAATATACAAAGGTATAAGGGCATATTCAATAATCTGTCCCTTCTTCTTGGTCCTTCCTGTGCTATGTCTATGGCTCATTTTTCTCAAGTCCGTGCACTCCTACATAGGAGAGAAAGAAGGATACAGAAACGGGAAAGAAGGAATACCCTGGGTCTAACCTCCAAAACCCATTAAACAGGACCATTTAACAGCTTTTAATTTCTTCCCCTAAATAACAGAGTTTTCAGTTATCCTTCAAATAACGAAAAAGGGGAGGTGGAGAAACACCCTCCCCACCCTCTGGGCATGGGACGTCGCTCTCTTAAAATGACTTCTGAAGCAGAACTCTTTATATGATCTTTCCTGGGTCCATCTAAGGTGGTCATTTGACAGCCCCTCCCCCCTGTGTTTCTCCCTCCCGAATTCAACTGCAGAATTGTTTGTGTATTCAGAGCGCTCGTGTATTCTTGTAAGTTTCCATTCCTTCCAAAGTGAAGAGCAGACTTCACACTGCCTATGAGCATAGGAACCCATCCTTGCTCTTTCCCTGGCTCTCTCAGACACTCCTCAGTTCCTTTCTTTACCAGATCTGGTTAGTCCAGCTCCCCAGCTCCCTCACGCTTCTGTCCCCTTCTGTCCACAGTGTCCCTCTGCCCCGCCCCCATATCTCTAGCCAACATTTGACAACAAGCACCATTCTGCCTTGCCCCTCATCCCACCCAAGAAGCAGAAAAGGTGGCCTAAGGTCTCTGAGCACGCTGTCTGCACATTTAGGCTTCAGGTGAGATCGCAGTGCAGCTTGGTTGTGAACCGGGGTTGACTCCTGCACTGCAGATCTTCTCAATTTCTTTCTCTTCTTCAGCTTTTGCCTGTACCAGAGTTGGCTATTTCAGAAGCAAATCCTCGCACTTTCCAGACACGCTTGCTTCCTCTACCTTAAAGGAGTTGTGTCATCGCCTAGCTTTTTTATTCCCTTTTACTTCACGGGAAGAAAAAGGGAAAAGAAAACAAAACAAAAAACCTTTTGTCTTTTCTAAATCCACTGCATTTGCTTTTACCTGTAATCTAAACTATTGACTTCAAGGAAAACTGGGGTAGGGGAGAAGAGGCCCCTAAGACAATACAAAAGAAAATGTAAAGGAACTGCCACTAAAATTCTTAGAAGAATGAATAAAAATGCTGAACACATAAAAATGTATACCACAAAAAAGGGACTATTCAGAAGATGAGATAGGCATAGAAAATTTTAAATGCTAGTAACGATGAAAGATTGAAAAAAATGAATAACATCTTACATAAGCTTCCCAGAAAGTTAATAAAAAGGGCAACAAGATGGTAATGTTTAACAAAAATAAATAAATACATAAAGCAATAGCAGCCCACAAAGTAAAATCAACTACTGGACTTGAGGGGGTCAAGTTTGCCATCAATCTAATGGGGTCCTTTGTTTTAAAAAGTCTTTAGCAAGGCTTGGTGTTTGGAAGCACACCTGTAACCCCAACACTCAGAAGACTAAAACAGAAGGATGGTTCATTCCAGGTCAGCCTGGGCTATGTTGCAAAACTGTCTCAAAAACAAGTCTTTAATAATTCCAAAGGGTCAACAGCAGAGCTTAAGCCGAGGGTGGGGCTGGTGGATTGTGTGTGTTCAGCACAACTCCTTGGACATTCTCATCACAGGGATTTCAGTACCCCACACAGGGGGGGGCAATTCTCCTCATTCAAATTGAGAAACGTGTCTTTTGGATTAGCAACCAGGAAAACAGAAATAGCTACATGGGTCACTGAGTTGTTACAAGAAGAGAAAACCAAATGGGAAGGTGGTGTTTCTAGAAATCTTAATCTGCAGAAAGCTGCCCCCTCCCCTTTTCAGTAGCCAATGCTTGTGGGAGGTCATTCTCTGTGACTCTCCACCACTGTTCAGGAGCTCCAAGAGTTCACCACCTTAAGCTGGCTAAGCACTCAGGTGCTCATTGCTGCTTGTGGCATTGTGAGCACTGTTATCAGAGTCCATTACGCCACTGAGCAGGAATAACTGACACTTACTTGGAAAGGTCCTCACAGAAACACAATGGTCTGTGTTTCCAGAATTTAAAATCCTGTTAAGGCTGAAGAGATAAGTTAGTGGTTAAAAGAGCTTGCTGTTCTTGAACAGGACCTGGGTTCCGTTCCCAGGACCCACGTGGTGGCTCACAAACATCTGGAACTCTAGTTCTAGGGGATCTGATGCTCTCTTCTGACCTCTGCTGACACCAGGCATGCACGTGATGAACACAGAAGCATGCAAGCAAAACATCATACACATAGAATAAATAAATAATATTTTATTTAAAAGGAGGTGTGAGCTCTAAAAACAAAAACAAACAAAAAACTATGACTGCCTTCAACTGGAATACCTAAAGAGAATGTGGTTGGCAAAGTGCTCTGCAGACTATATAGGCAAGTTTTCGGGCCCGATGGTAAAAGAATAAAGAAGAATGAAACACAGAGCCTTCTACAGACTTTCTCCTGGAAGATACAAATGAGGTGAGCAAAGGCAGTGGGAGAATACTTTCCAGAATGTAGGAATGAATTACTAGTGGTGGTAAAGAAAACTAGAGGAGCAATACAAATTTAAGACCAACTCAAAAATAAACTCCAGGGAACACAGAAAGTTACACAATAAAGCAAACACAATCATAGCACACTATTTGGCTTTGCTGTGAAAACTGTTCCTACAGTCATAATGATATGAGTGTTGATACTGACTTAAGAAAATTGTGAGAAATTTTAATAACATTGGTGGAGAAGTTAGGAAAATAGATATGAGAAGGATTGGTGACTTTGAGGGCTAACTTTTCATTTTTCACAATAGAAATTGAATACAAGAGCTCAAACATTAGAGAGAAATGAATTAAGACATGGGAAATGGCAATATAAGTACTTATTCATATGTTTGAAGGTATATCTTCAAAGAAAGAGCTGAATAGTTAAAAGGCAGAGTGGAATCTGAAAATAGAGCAGAAAACGCTGTAATTTGGAGTTAGAAGCCACAGAGAGTTGCACAACTTGTCTTAATGATATATGTATACATCCTTGTCTGTTATCTTATATATAAAATTTCACATTGTCAATCACATATACAAGTTTTATGTTGTTTCACTTAAAACTCAATAAGAAACCTTAACATCACAAGTAGGGAAAGACCTCTCCCACAGCCTTCTTTCTCATAGAAAATTCATTATGTACACAAACTTATGGTAATCATGAAATGACAGCATTTTTGCTGTCAGGGTACCAATGGATGACAGTCCTGAGAAGCATGATTTATTCATGGAGGAAGAAGTTGATTGAGCAACAATTAATTATGATTCTCTTTATCCAGCATTTTTTTTTATAGACAGGATCTTGCTATATCAAGCCAGCCTTAAGCGTCTGATCATCTTGCCTTCATCCCCAGAATCCTAGAATAACCCATCATTCTCTAGCACAAATTCATATAAGTGCAGTTATTTGGGGGGCTGGGCTACTGTAGTTTCAGACCATTGACCTTGCTGAGATTGCTGGATAACCTTGAAATCTCTGTCAACTCATTGGAGAGAGCTGTATCTGGACCCAGATAAGCTCTGCTACACATCCACCCTCTTAGAATTAAGCAAGGCTATGCCACTTGTCCAAAACAACAGACTACGAATGGAAGTGATGAATCTCCCTTCTGAGCCACTCCCTTCCCTCCCAACTATGAGGATAGTTGAGATGAGCACACTTCCTAGCAGCAGTATCTTGGGTTGCTGAGTTACAACTGGCAGAGAATTACTCATCATTCAGTAGATGGGGAGTGGTTTGCCTTAGACCTTTAAGATGTTGGTATATGTGTGTTACTGAAGCATAATGGATCCCATCTTAGCACAACACTCTTTTTTCTATTTCACTCCTTATAGTTGTGATATGTGCTATAAATGGAAGTCATGCTGATCTATCACCATGAATTCATAACCAAGTGTCTCTAAACTGATAATGGGTTTACACTGAGTTCCACACAGCCTGTTGCACAGGCTCCTAGGACGTCTTACATCCAGAAGGTTGATCTCAGAGTACTCAGCTTCCTGGGGCTCAATAACAAAGTACCACAAACTGAGTTCCTACCATATTTGAATCTGAAATACCCCACAGTCTCATGTATTTAAATAGTCCCTCCCCAAGAGGTGGTTCTGTTTGGGAGGTTGTGGAAGCTTTGGCACATAGGAGCTAGCTGCAAAGGGGCACTGTGGGTGGGCCTTGAAGTTTCTGCCTGCCTCTGGCTCTGGTCTGTACTCTCTGCCTCCTGGTTTGAACTGTGTGAAGAAGTCCGTGTCTCACAGACTGAGTCACTAACACTGCTGTGCCTTCTCACTGTGATGCTGTCCCCTCCAAAGTCACAAACAGCAGGAGTTCCTTCTCTCCTTAAGTTGCTTCAGGTGTTGTGTGACCGCAATGCAAAAAGTACCCAATATAATACCATAAACAACAGAAACTTACTTCTTGTAGTGCTGGCATATATAAACATGGTCAAGTTCAAATGAAGACCCTCTTCTGGGGTGCAGACTACTCTATGGGGTTTGTTTAGTAAGGATATTTGCAATATTCACAGAGGACTCCATTCTCTGGACCTGTATCATTTCCTAAAAGGGCTCCTTTTGAGAAGAGTGAATATTCTAGCACATAAATTTATGAAAGATATAAACATTCAGCATAATTGAGGAGATGAAGTAGGCAGCCATGTGAGGGATGTTTTCTCTGTAGAAGGTTAATTGACCTTTCAGATAACTGAACCCATAACCACACACCACTGAGATAACTCACAAAGAAGCAGAAGGAAGTGTGGGTGGGGAGGGCTAGACTAGTAGTTCTCAACCTGTGGGTTTTGAACCCCCCTTTGAGGATTGATCAACCCTTTCAGAGAGGTCGCCTAAGATCATGTGAAAACACAGATATATATTTAGATAGATATAGATATATATATATAGAGAGAGAGATAGAATATAATGTTTTATAACAGTAGCAAAATTACAGTTATGAAGTAACAACAAAAATAATTTTATGGTTGGGGTCACCACAATTATGATGAATTGTCACAGCATTAAGAAGGTTGAGACCCACTGGGCTAGACAACAGAGAGAATCAAATGTTACACGGATCCATCCACAACATTCATTCAAAGACTGAACATCCAAGTGTGCTGAGTCAAGAACAACATGAAACTGAAGGTAGATGGAAAATACTTTTAATTTCCATAACATAACAAAGGACAGCCATGCGGAAGCAGAGTTAAGCAAAGACCTGCATAATCACTTACAATAAATGCATAATTACTCTCCAGCTGTGTGTGTGTGTGTGTGTGTGTGTGTGTGTGTGTGTGTGTGTGTGTGTGT
>CAJQZJ010033130.1:4005452-4021174 GCA_907164525.1 Lophiomys imhausi
TGTGTGTGTGTGTGTGTGTGTGTGTGTGTGTGTGTGTGTGTGTGTGTTGAGGCCAAGAGACAAAAGAAACTTGAGATGTCTCTCATTGGTAGAATTCCCGGAAGTGGTCTTTCCAGGTGAACTCTGTTTGAATAGAACACTGAATGGGGAAATGTGCCATGTTAAAAACCAGGCATATAGGGAAAAGAGCACGCAACACACAGACAGAGTGGGGCAAGGACTTCTAGACAATCAAGACATTGGCTGGGGGTGATGTCAGTGCGAGGGAATGAGCCTGGCATGTGTGAGACCTGGCTTGAGTCTCTAGCACCAAAGTAAACATACAATAAAAACAAATAAACAAACTTTGGACCAAATAAAATAATAGTCTAATTAATTAATTAATTTAAAAAAACTGGAGTTGGGAGAAATTGGTGAGTGACTTAAAGATTGATGTAGAAAATCATTTTTTAAAATTTGTTTTCATGTCATTAAAACCATTTTTTAAAAAATAATTTAAAGACTGCTTTGGGCATTTTATAGAAAATAAATCTTTTTAAAAGAGAGAGATCATAGGAGTAGGGAGAGAAGACTAACAAGGATTTAATGCAATAGCTGAGCTATGAAATTTGAATTGGAGTAATGCTTTCGGGTTTGGAACATAAGAAAGTCCAAAAGATAAACTCAAAAGTACCTGAAGATGGGGTGGATGTGGGGGTAAAAGCAGGTATGACTGGCACAAAGCTTACAGAGTTGCCAAAAATCACTGGATGCATGCTTGGGGTGAATTGGGAGCTTCCAGATCTAATTTAGAATTCAAGAACAGACAACAAAATAGACTGAAGGGTGTGGCAGACCAAGACAAGAGGGCAGAAGCCTCATTTATTAGCTTTGTGAGCTTTGTGAGCCCAGTAAAATGTTTGCTTACTCAGTAACCCCTTGGGCCCTAATACAGGAACTAGCACCTAGTACATAGCTAAGTAGACTTGTGGGATAATAGAATCGGTTAACTCAAAACTATTTGTCTTTCCTGTATACCAGAGATGCCCACCTGATGGGGGAAAAAAAACCCTCACTACCCAATGTAAGGATCGGAGTCCATGTTCCAGAGTCACTAAAGGGAAAATAAAGACTAACTCTCATGAGAAAGGTGACACGTTTACCAAAACTGAAGCATGCTTGTACATCCCTGCCTGTCCAACATCCCCCCGCACCCCCCCACCTCCTTGTCTTTGAGGGTAGAGCCTCTTGGTATCATTTCATGACTGGCTAGTGCAAGTGGAGTCACCATGCACTTCTCTGGGAGAATGGACCTCCTCAAAGATTCCCTACGAGGAGACAGGCTCCAAGGCTGCCTTTGCCCTCTCCTCCATTGCTCCCATTCTAAGCTAGGGTGACTGGCCAACTGGTGAACATCAGCTAAAATCTTTAGGACCAAAGCCATGAACTCAGAAAGGATGAACAGAAAGGCAGCCAACTGGAACTCCAATGACATATCTTAAGATGTCAGGTTGCAAGAGAAAAAAAAATAATAGCACATTCAGTTTAAGCTCCCATACTAGCTAGCTTCTGTCACTTGTAGGCAATGGAATTCTTGAATGGTCCCTTTGGAACTAAGTTGAAAGAGTTACCCATCTGGACATCTCAATTTGATTCCTTCTTCTCAATTTCATCATTTCGTTCTTCCATACTGCAAACCATGTTTCCCTCCTTGGCCATTCTGAATGAGGCTATATGCGGACACCTGTGTCTACCACAGTATCCACTGACTTTCTACTGCCCTGTTTCTTTAGTTAGCTCTGATTTTGTATGTGATGCATCTTCTCAACCACATGCAAAATTCTGATGGCAAGGACCATAGCTGACACATTTTGAAAAGACTTCCACAGAATCCTTACACTTGGAATGTGGTTCCAATTGACTGCTTTCCTTTCAGAATGTGGTCCAGAGACTTTTGCACAAAAGTTCATGAACTACTTAGTCTCTGCTTCCCATATACAGTATGCTAATTGTGATTCATGCAATATAATGACACCAAACTCCAGCCCACATTCACAGCACTAGACTCAGCCAGCTACTCTAAGAACTGTTAAGAAAACATCAATACAGGGGTTCCCTGTATGCTGTATGTAGGATAGTTCCTAATGCTTCCTGGAGAGAAGTCTGAGCCCTTTTTAACACTGCCACACCTTCACCAGGTCCATCTTGTTTCCTGGGGCCAAATTAGTATCCTGGCATTATTATCATTTAATGTACCAAAAATAAATAATAAAATAATAATACTGAGAATGCTGATGGTTTTCCAGAACACAAAAATATTCTTTCCTGTATTAGAATCCTTTCTTTTCCCTTTTCACTAAAGCAGGCTCCCCCATTGCATCCCACCTGCTGCCTATTAGGTCTCTCCCAAAGCAAGATGGCCAGCAACTGCGAACTCCACCTGGCCTCCATTGCTCAAGAACCTCACTGTATTCAGTTGCTGCCCCTCTCTAAAGCAAATGGATTGCTGAGTGCAACTGGAGCAAGGATTCATCCCATTCATGCTGCTGCACACTCCATGGGCTCTTAGTGCCATTTTGTTCCCTCACAGTAGAAGCTGTTTTGTCAAAAGGTTTCTAAGTTATTCCTTACCCAATTCTCCAAAGGTGTTCCTAAATTCCTTTTATTTTTCTCATTTTTTATTACTTCCTGAGGAATTTCATGTCATGTAATTTGATCATATTCATTCTTCCCCTCCCAATTTCCCCCTTTTCCTACCCACTCAATTTTGTATTCTTTTTTTAAAACTCTATCAAATACTGTACTGCCCATATTCTTTTGGATCTGTGGCCTCCCAGTGGGGCCTGGTTGACCTATCCACATCATTAAAGAATATTGATATTCCTTTGTGGGAATTTACAGAGCAGCCTGGTTGCCTCAAGGAGGCTCCCTAGTAACCCCTGCAGACCACCTGCAGAGCTCCTGGAGAGCATCTGCAGAGAACCTGGAGAGCACCTACAGACCACTTGCAAATCATCTGAAAAGCACCTGCAGAACACCTGCAGACCACCCACAGAACACCTGCAGAGGGGCTGCCCTCCCTGGTGTTTCCTGGTATATTCTACAGTTTACTAAAGTGCTTGTTTTGTTCTACCACAAAAATTTGGAGATCAAAAGATAATGTAGCCAAGCGAAGAGGAACCTTTTTTTTCCATTATTGTTGGAAAGAATAGAGCTTAATATTGGTTAGCAGGAGTCTGTGGCCTGGCAATCCCTAAACCCTGCTGGGAAAACCATCCTCAGAAAGCTGCTAGAATGGCTCTCAGATGTGACAAATGGAAGAGACAGAGCGTTCTGTCCTTGCAGAAACTGGAATCTTATCGAAGCCCCCAAACATAGCATTTCGGAGAGGGGGATAGTAGGACTGCTATTTTCAGAATTAAAACTATCTGAGATAATTGTAGATTCAGATGTACTGATAAGCATTGATCAATAGATGTTATTGTTTCTAACCAATAATTACTTTATCAATGATTAATTACTAGCTAAGAATTTCTAAGTATATTTTACCTAATTCCCCCAAGGCTACATTTTTCATAACTATAGTATAATGTGATAACCCATATACAATCTGATCTGTTTATCTTATTTAGATTTCTTCAGTTGTAGTTACTGTTCTCTGGGTGTTTGTATGGTATGTAAGGAATGGTGCTTCCATATATTTTAATATATGATATATATATGTATGTATATATCAACCTATATATCCCTGTCTCCACGTTAATGGTTAAAATACTGAACATCCCACACACATACTATAGGCTCTCTCCTGTTCCCCTTGCTAAGTGCACCCTCTTCCTCTCATCCCCTCCCCAACCCAAGCCAAGAGTGGCAGCCACCCTACTTCACTCCTGAAACTATGCCACACACTACATATGTGTAAATGTTCTACAAATGTTATATAAACATCATATAAATGCTCTGTTACTTCTTGTGGTTGGCTCTGCTCTTATTGTTTGCACTGAGATTATTTTCTTATACAATCATTCAACTTCCTACAAGACTGTAAGTATCAGTAGTACACATTTTTGGGTTTCCCATTGCTGTTTCAGCCCCTGTGTACCACCTCAGAATGTCTAACTATCCTGCTGAAGTACATTCTGACGTATTTTAGTACTGACTCTTTAACAACCCGCCATGAGCATCGGAGTTGCTAATACTTTTAGAGCCAATGACTGGTGGCATTCAGCCTATGCCACCTTGCTTGCTCTGGGTTCCCCATGGTGGCCTTGTTCTTCAGGTCTTGTACCCAGTTTCTAATAGCTTTTGCCTATTGAGTTTTGAGAGTTCTTTACATAGTTTGGATACTAGCTCATCTTTAGATATGTAGTTTATAAATGTTTCTCCAGATATGTGGTTAATGATTTCTTTCTTCCTCACATAGACTTTCCCTAGTGAAAGTTTTTGTTTTGATGACGGGCAGCACGCCAATATTTCTTTGATGAGTTGTGCTTGTGATAGCAACTCTAACAATTGTTTGCCTAGCCCTGAACTCCAATGATTTCAGTAAACATTTTACAGGAGTTTAACATTTTTAATAATTTTAGGTTAAATTTTACTATCTTGCTGACTGATGTCCAGTTTCCCCAACATCATTGTAAACCTTTCTTTCATTGAATTGTCTGTTGAAATACCCTCATGTTTGTCTGACTCTATCTCCAGATCTTTACACGGTTCCATTTATCTGGACATATGCCCTTCCACCAATACCACCCGATGTGACTACCAGACAGGAGGACCTCCTTATTCTCATTTGTTGAGGTCATTTTACCTATCCTAGGCACTGCTTCTCTATCTAAATTTTGTAATAATTTATTTCTATCAAAAGATTGCCTTGCTGATTTTGATCAAGATGCCATTAAAACCCTAGGCCCCATTTGGTAGGATGAGCATGTCTGATAGCTTTTGAGAGTTTTATCTCTTTGTCTTTAGTTTTCAAAGTTTCAAGAGATGGAAATAGAGGGGAGGAGTCAATCAAAACACAGTATGTGCATGTATAAAAGTGCCATAATGAATCCTATCAGTATTTTATCAATATATGCTAATAAATATTTAAATTCCAAATGCAGTGCAGCATAAATATTTTTTGCAGTGTACTGTTTGAGACTTTTTCTTTATCTTGGATCCATGATTTAGTATATTCAGGAAGTTTTTCAACCATTATTTTCTAAAATTCTCTTTTTGACACGCTCCCCACCCCCATGCACTATTTCTCTTCTTGTGCTCAGTGATACCACTGTTGACTCTTCTTGTTCAACAGATCACACACACACACACACAAGCACACACGCATACACACATGCACGCACACACACAAACACACACACACACACCACACCACACACACTTTTTTTCCTTCCATTCTTGTCTTCTCTCTATGAGCCATACTGGGTGAGTTCAAGTCTGGCCTCTGGTAACTGCTTCTATCCCCTGTTGACAATGAGCTCCCCCTGGTGGCCTGTCATTGTTAGGACTCCTCCTTGCTTGCCCCTGTGATAGATCTGATAAAGTCAGCAGAATATCTCTGGTCCAACTTCAGGAAGCAGTGAGGCTCCCTCAGCTGCCTCCCCTTGCTGGTCTGGAGTTTGGGAAATGCCAGGACATCAGTTGGAAGGCAACCTGAAATTTCTTTGCCTATGTTGTCCTCCCAGTTCTTCCAGATTCCTCTGCTCTCTTTCATTGTGTCCCTGTGGTGTTTCCAGAGTTTGTGGCCCTGTTTCAGTGATGGAGAAGAATGAGAAAATGGTCTACATCATCTCATCTGTATAAAGTGTCCTCCATGTTCTTTAGGAACATACAAATCCTCAGAGTGAGGAAACAGATGCCCCTAGATGCTGGGAGTCACCTCTCTGCCATATGCTTCAAATCATCCTACAAAAGAAAGCCCACAAAAGGCCTAGAGCCACTGTGAAATCCTGTGAGTCTGAAGTATCACATATATATGGCATGAGTGATTGTACTCATACTGAACCAAAGATGGCTTGGCATAGAAAAGAACTAAAAGTGATCCAATGGCCAAAAAGCCATTGATCAATGAATTACAATAATAGATTCAGAAGAAAACAGTGGGTGATTTTTAGCAGAACAGGACAGGAAGAATGCAATGTAGATAGAATTATGAATATTAATAACTACAACTGTATTATTTGCCATTTCCAAGCAAGGTAACAGGGCCACTGAGACCAGTTACAGCCTCTAAGAGGCATGGCTTGGCTTTGAAGCTTGTTCTTTCTGACTCTAGTAATCTACTTCTTCATTGATACCGCCTCAGCTCTTGAATCGACCCATAATGCCTTTGAGATCCACTGGAGGTGGGCACACTTCCTGAAAGTACAGCTAAGTTGGCCTGGTTTCTCACTTTCAGGATCATCTCCTTTTGTTCATCTTTGGGTGGCATTGAGGAGGATGACCAAGAAGCAAAGTAGAGGATAACCCTTTCCGTTCTGGATGGGAGGGGTGAGAACATGAACCAGGAGTCTCCTCCGGGCCTACATGCTGTACCCATTGCACCTGCAACATGGGTTTCTCCTCCCTGACCCTGCTGACTCCTTTGGTGTGAGCAGAGAAAAATGAGCAAGCTTGGGATTGGAGCCTCAAAGGTGGATGAAGCAGCATACGCTGGGCTTGAAGAAGAGCAAAGGGATACCCAAGTGTGATCCTTGTTGCTAAACACTAGGAAAAGTTTGACACACTGAGACAAATCCTCTTCCATTCTCCTCTCCACTAAGCCCAAATCAAGACATTCATTGAAAATGATTTTTTTTAAAGTTCTTTCATCTTGGAGGAGAAAAAAAATAATCACATTTTTTTGGTACACCTGAAGCTGATGACTCTAATAGTGGAAGCTCTGAGCAGGTTGAATACAGCAAAATGGCTCAGCGTCCCCTCTTCTCTGCAGCTTTGGCTTCCCAATAAAAAAATGCAGGTCTAAGCAGTCGATACAGCTCAAACCCAAAGCCAGCTTTGGTCAGTTCCTCTCTTGTGTCTTTGCATGAAATGTTCCGTGTGGGTGTCAACTTTCAGAAGAAATGTGACATTTTAAAGCTCAGTTCTTCCAAGTTTGGCTATAAATATTTTATGGAAATTAAAGGTGAAAAATACATTTCTTTTTCATTGGTCTCATTTGTCTAATAAATGCCTTAGGGACTCACAGCTCAATCAATGCTTCCAATCTCCTGAAATTAAATTATCCTCCTTCCATGAGCTGGATAAAAATGACTTAAGTAGGTGGAATAATTTGGCTCTTATCTTGGTGTTATTGAGTGAATAGCATTATCATCAGTGTTTTCCCTGCCTGGGATGCTTATCCCAAGCACACTGCAGTGTTTGTGCACAGAAAGACACAGGGACAGACAGACAGAGATTATTCCAGTAAATATAGGTTTCCAAATAGTTGTTTCAGTAAATACAGGGTGTCCCCTTTACCCAGAAGAAGCCACAGACCCCCATCAAATGAAAATAGATTTACTGCCCCATCAAAGATTCACATTACATTTACTATATTTGTACATGAGATAAAATGAACATACAAATTAGAATTACAAAACAAAGAGCAAATTTTCTATACACCTTCATAAGAATAATTTATCTTAAACTGGGCATAGTGGTTTACACATGTAATCCTGGCACTTGGGAAGTAAAGACTGGAGTGTCAGGAGTTCAATGTAAGCCAGCCTCAGCTACATAGAAAGTTCAAGGCCAGCCTAAGCTACATGAGAGTCTATGTCACTGATTAACTAACTAACTAACAGGAGTGGCTGGCTTATCTGTATATTTCACTTATATGATTGTTATATACTTGTTTACCTAGCTACTAATATGTGCTGGACTCAGTCTGGCTCTATTGTTACAAATACAGCTAATTAGGGAGCCCAGAATCCACACAGTCCACAAATGAAGCAGTGCACACATAAATATGCAGTGTTGGCACAGCACGAGAGGCTCTGGTTGAGATGAATAACTGGGTGCTGAATAAAGAGTTGTAGATGGGGATCCACAGAGGCACCATGGGTTCTAAAGCAGCATTCTCCAGTGATGGAAACGGCCAGCGCTTGCTCTGCACAGAGTGAAGGCCTCATGGTCATGGAGCACTAAACATTTCTCACGCCATTTCCTTTTCATTTGCTTCAGTGGGGGGGACTGCCCTGCTTTGGGCTGCACAGTTCTAAAGACCGTCTCAGTTCTGACTCGATGGGAGGAGGATGAAGCTTAAGGTTTCATCCTCATGAGCTCCAGGTGACTCGGATGGTACTAGTCCACAGATCTCCCTCAGAGAAGCATTGTCCTTGGTCAGTGTGGGGCTGACAGGTGCCTTTTGCCATGGATAGACTTCCTGTGAAGTCCTTTCAGAGCCCCAAGCCAGAACCCCTGCTAAGACCTGTGTATGATGTCACTAAGCTAAGGACACTTCAGGAAGTTAAACTGAGAGCCAGTTCCCTTGGAGTCTCTTTATAGAGTCATTCTGTCCATAATTCTGACATAGGAGCTAGTCTCAAGTATGGTCCCGCCCACCCCCTGCTGACTGTTAGACACTGACTAGAAAGTTTAGAGCGAGAATTGGCTCACAGACTCTCCATTCACCAGATTCAGTCCCATGGGTGCACAGGAGCAAAATGAGGAGCTGTGGTAAGTATTTCCAGAGAGCCGATGTTTAACCCTGTAAGTGGGGGATAGTTTTTACAGGCACCTAGTCCAAATGGAAGTCTATCAGAAATAAAACTGTTGATTCGGTGAACACAATTACAACCAGACACTCTTTTTGTCCCTTTTGTGTAAAGACAATATAGTTTTGGGGTTTTTTGTTTTGTTTTGGGTTTTTCTTTATAAACCTAAAAAATTTCATTTGTCCTGCAACTTGAAAAGAAATTTTGGAATATATCAACAAAAGTGAAAAATTACCAAGTCTCAATCTGAGCACAGACAAAATACCTATTACAGTCAGAATTGTTTTTTTTTTAAGCTAAGGGAAAAAGGATGCAGCTGAAAATTAATACAATATAATCAGAAGCCATAACCAGTTCAATCAATAGAAAATATGTAGATATTGAGAAGCAAGTTAGCCAGGCATGGTGGCACACACCTTTAATCCCAGCACTAGAGAGGCAGAGGAAGGCAGATCTCTGTGAGTTTGGGGCCAGCCTGGTCTACAAAATGAGTCCAAGATAGTCAGGACTATTACACAATTACAAAGAGAAACCCTGTCTCAAAAAACCAAAAAACTAAAAACAAAAAAAAAAAATTTTTTAAGTTCTTTTAAACCAAAAGTAGTAAAGTGATCTAAACAAAATGAGACATTTGGAGGGTAGTACAGAACAGGCTTTGGGGGTCAAGAGATACTTCAGTTAATGAAGGATGCATCCTGTAAACAAAACAGGGTGGGAGGTAGAATGACGGCTGAGGATCTGCCACAGTGACAGTGGTGATAACCTAGGTAACACCCGAGAAGCCACTTAATGAGGGACTTGGTGACAGAGCAGCTGCTTGTTGTTACTTCTCAAAAACATTTCAGACATTAACAACTTTGTAAATCCTTACTGTCCTTATGAAAAAAAAAAAACCTCAACAGATACAGACTCGAGTTTCACAAGAGCCCAAAAACTGAATAACTAATTGGAAAACTAAAAGATCCCTTTTGTAAGCCATCAATAAAAATAATAATAATATATTCTACCAATAATGCTATCAGAAAGACTGGATTGTCTTCCCAATCTTTACATGGGGAAATGCTACAAGACTGATAGCTGAAGAGTAGAAGCCAAAAAAAAAGGACCCATGTGAGAAAAATATAAGCAAAACCAGAGAGGTGACTAAATAAAATATGATTCTTATGTATTTTGTAATATTACTGGGACTTGTTGATGTTTTAAATATAATTATTTTAAGATTGATAACATATTCCTTTTCAGTTTAAATATTTATTATATTTTCACTTTTGTATTTTATCTTACCCAAGAAAACTCATAGGTTGTAATATTCTAGGCTCCCCAGAACATGGGTTTGCCTTGCCCATCCTCAAGTGATTGTGGAGCAAATTGAAATAAAGCTTCTACAAACAAAATGAACTTAGGAGATTCTTTATTCACTATGGTGCGTCAGTGTCTGTCACACATGGGTTCAATAAAAACTCATTACAGAATAAATGGCCTGCAAAGCCCATATTCAAATAGTATCAAGCAATTATCTGAGACAAGCTACAGGCATCACGAGAGAGACCAGGGGTGGATCAGGGAAAACACTGTTCTTACACTCCCCATTTTATCTCCCCTAATTAACTCAAATGTGTTGATCCTGGGGGGCTCTCTGATGATTTGGAAGTCTCAAGCAGACAGTGACAGTCCTTCAGTGAGTTCCAACCCAGAGCAGGAGAAAGAACCCCATGACACAGAGCACAAGTTTTATTAAGCACTGAGGAATGAGGCTGGTACCACAGAGGAGAGAGAGCACCAGGCATGGTTCACTTGGGGAGAGTTCGTGGAAACTGTAGCAGAGAAAAGAAAATGAGGAACAAGAACAGCAAGGATGAGGGACAGTAGCTCACATGTCCTGATGTGAAAGGGGAAGAGAATGCAAACCACATGCTGTGGACAGGGTGACCTGGACGTACTACTACTTTGGGACCATCAACTCTAAGGTATAATTACCAGACCAAAGAGTACAGCAGCACCTTGGGTAGAGCACAACATTCAAAGGGAAGACATAACAGATAATTTTTATTTAACTTTAAATAATTTTAAATGTATTTATTAGTACTTCACAAACATCTACAAAACACCTATATCCTATAACCTAATACCTAAAAACACTTACTATCTAAGGAACACCTAACCAACCCTATGTTAATTTTCTTCAAAGGATATTAATATTCTTAGTGTAGGTCCGTGAGGGCAAACATGATTTTAGCAGTCTGGCAGTCACAGCAGGCAGTCCCTTTCAAGCTTAGCATCTGTTAGGCCTAACTTTGCCAGTTCATATGGTCAGTTTATTTCAACCACTAGATTGTGGCTGGCTTATACGGCCAGTCTGTTTTAACTGCTAAACTTGAGGTCGGCTTCCTCCATCAGCTGAGACTCACTTCTATACTCTCTTCAGCCCATGTATGTTTCATGGCCTAGTGTTCCTCACCATGGCCTCTGAACTCCAACAGGTCTGCTCAGTCTCCTGGCACTCTCAGGGCCCTGAACGATGTCCTTTGTCCTCTCAATAGGTTCTATGCCATGCCATTTCTGCCATCCTTCTCAGGCTGGCTCACGGAATTTGCCTCAGGCTATTGCAGCCTAGATGCTGACGAATGGCATACCTTGCTGTACACTTCTCCAGCACGTGTTGTCTTCTCCTTCCATGAGGGCAAGAGAGGAGAGCTGTGTGGAGCTCTCTGGTTTATAAAGAGCGTAATCTCATGATCTTTGGGAGGGGGGTGAATCACAGTCTCATGAGCTTTCTCGAAGTATGTAGGGTCCACATGGCTTTTTCAGCAATCGATGTCATCTGGGCTCTGCCCATCTGGGCCCCAAGTCCAAGTGATGGCAAGCCCTCCTTTATGTGCTGCCATATGCCAGGCTGATCTGCATACTAATTCACTAAAAAGAACTAGCTCCCACCACAGGCAGATGCATAAGGAACCGATAAGGATCAGAAGCAATAGACAGGGTAACTTGTCCTTGTAGCTCAGAAGGTGGTTGTGAAAGAGAGACTCCTGGCAGAGAGACCAGGCAGAGAGTTAATTTGCCAGTTTACATGCAAGTCACACAGGCCAGGACTGAGAAGTGTAGAGCAACATGGCTGCTCTGGAAATGGGTCACACCCAAACACCTGGGTCTGTATGATCCAGCAGGAATTCAGACATGCCATTAGTACACACCTTTAATCCCTCTGTTTGGAATGTAGACACACCTTTAGTACACACCTTTTATCCCAAACAACGACATCTAATTGAAGGGCAGACAAAGTCAGATGAGTCAAAGAAAGATTTGACAGAATGAATCAGAGATAGGATACACCCAACTCTCACCAGAACAGACAGGAAAGAGAAGCTACTTGAGAACAGCACAGAGATAGCACGAGAGTTCATGGAGACAGTACAGTAGAGTTCATGAGTGCAGTACAGTTTGGGTGCAGCTCATTTGAGTGTGCAGTTAAGTTTGTGCAGTTCAATTCATGGAGTTCAGAGGCAGTTTTTCTAAGCACAGCAATTTAGTGAGAAGTGGAGAAAAGCCAGTTTGAATCAGTCAGCTTAGAGAGGAGTTTTGAGCCAGATCAGCTGAGTTGAACAAGCCAGCCACAGTTCAGAAAGAACAAGTGTGATTATTCAGCAGTAAGTCTCGGAGGCTGAAAACATTCTAGGCCTAGGTTAGAAGATGGAGGCTGGAAGCTGAAGCTTTCAAAGTCTGGGATTACAGAAGATTAGATTATATGGAGGCTAGAAGCTTCTAGGCTTAAGCCTAGGAATAGCTAGATTAAAAAAAAAAAAAAAAAAAAAATCTCGGGGCCCACCCAAGCCTTTGTTTCAAAAAATTTGGGGTATTGTTCCCATCTCATTCCCTCTTCTGAGGAAATAAAAATGACATTTACAGAGAAGGAACACTGAGAACACAAAAGGGTTAAAGCCAAAGGACCAGGGTGGGGTGTGTGCAAGAATGCGTGTTCTAATGTTGTATGATGTGTGTGTGTGTGTGTGTGTGTGTGTATTCTACTGTTGCTGAATTCTGAGTCTGAAATACATGCTTTCTCAAAAACTACTTCAGTTCACTTTCAGACAACATAGGGAAAACAAAGAGGATCATTATTGCATAGACACTAAGGCCTTGGGAAGGGAAGATGTTCACCTCTAGGTACTAGGCTCCCTTCAGGGGTTCTCCACAAGCTTTGTCTTCCTGGGCCTATTCCCTTTGCACACAGCACACTGACTACATGAGCAGACAGAGGTAGAATCAAGAAACACTTCTAAGCACAGCATGGATTCTGAAGATGAATGACAACAGAGAGAGGTCTACCAGAGCTACTATGGAAAAAAACAAAACCAAACTGCTCTTTTCCTACTGGTCCCTTCCAACACTGTCACTCAACACAGCACTTCTCATGGCAGATAGGTGGGGCTCCCTCCATGTACCAATCAAGCAAGGCTCCAGTGGACACCAGACTGTCTCACCTAGAGGCAGTCCACAGGTTGAAGTCTTTAGCCTTGAAGACCATCTCCACCTCCCAGTGTTCCCAACATAGCTCTCATTGTGCACTGTCTTTCTGATCCACTTGCTCTAAGACAGAGTGCTCATGACCCCCTCTTGCATTCTATTGATGTGCTGCTCAAAGAACTCAGGGAGGCATATTTACCCATTTGTTCTGCAAGATGTTGGAAAGTCTACAAATGAGCAATCAGACACAAGAGGTACATAGGCAATGGTAAGGATCAGGTTCCTTTTGTGTGCCACCCTCCAGAAACTTCCACAGGGTCAGCTATCCAGAGGATACCACCACAGAACGTGGCCTTGGCCTTTATGATATCATTGGCCATTGGTGATCCACCTTCCTTCGGCTCTTTTTCTTTCCCTGGAGTGATA
Source organism: Lophiomys imhausi (assembly GCA_907164525.1). NCBI lineage: Eukaryota > Metazoa > Chordata > Mammalia > Rodentia > Muridae > Lophiomys > Lophiomys imhausi. The sequence continues at coordinate 4,019,024 of CAJQZJ010033130.1, forward strand.
AGCTGGGGCTAAAAGTGCCCATCTTATTCCTGTGTTGGCCTTGCTGGTAAAATTATATTAAACCATTCATCAGTCATCCTAAAAATACACAGAGGCTTCCAGCCTTCAGTTATCTGCCCTCATAGAAAACACACTCATTGCCCTCGAGGTTCCTAGGGTTTTAGGAGCTGTGTGTAAAGAAACAGGGACAAGGACCCATCTATTTTACAACACATAGGTAGAAAGAAGAGTGAGTCCTTCTTTTTTAATCTTTTTTTACATTTATTTATTTCTTCAAGTTACATCTCAATAATAGTCTCCTCCCTCCTCCCTCCTCCCTCCTCCCTCCTCCCCCTCCCAGTCCCACCCTCCTACTCGAATGACCCCTTTTTAAAGGGGTTCTTTTGGAGGTAAAAATGTCTCCTTCAACAGCTGGAGTCAAGACTATTTCTCCTTGGTCTCCAAAGCTGACGAGTCATTTGAGGCCTGAGACATTGAAAGAATCACTCCCCAGCTGTCTGTGACATTTTGAAATCTGTTCCCAGTTTAAACCAAGTGATGTCTTCAGTTCTTCCCTGTGAAGGCTATTCCTTAAAGGTTATAGGAAACTGTTTGCTTCAGCTTTTCATTCCTTGTTGCAACTGATTTTCCAGGCAAAAACACTCAATATAAACAAGCTTCCACTCTGTCTGGGGATATAGAAGATAGAAGATAGATAGATAGATGGATAGATGATAGATGGACAGATGAACAGATGGATAGATGGACAGATGGATAGATGGATAGATAGATAGTAGATAGATGGATGGTAGATAGATAGATAGATTGATTGATTGATAGATAGATGATAGATAGATAAATGATAAAAGATAGATAGATAGATAGATTGTAGATAGATGTGTAGATCGATAGATAGTAGATAGATAGATGATAGATAGATTGCTTGATAGATAGATAGATAGATAGATAGATAGATAGATAGATAGATAGATAGGTTGATTGATAGATTGATAGATTGATAGATGATAGATATATAGAAGATAAAAGATAGATAGATGATAGATAGATAGATAGATAGATAGATAGATAGATAGATAGACAGAGGTAGACATAGATAGATATATAATGAAGAACCATCAAAAAGGTGACAATCTTGTGCCTGAACTTCCACAAAGGATTTACTTTTGCCTTTCTCTCCAAGAAACTGTCATGGCCACCTCCAATGTTATACTATTCGTGTGCAAGTAATTGTTCCTGGATTGGTCATCCACTTCCTCCAAGTGTCTGGAGCACCATCCTTAGAGATGGTTCAAACACTGGATAGGCACAGGACAGAGACACTTTTATTCTAAGGAGAAAATATGTTTGAATTTCCACATATTATATTTTAGCTTGCATAGTTAACATCAATATTTTCCTGATGTAGTGGCTTTAGCATCTTACATCTGTTAAAGGCAACTTGCAGCAGATGGGAAGCATCAGCATCCCTTCTACAAAATCAGAGAAAACTGGCCAATGAATTTTCTTCTTTCCATGGAAAGTGTTAAAAATGAATCAAAAAGGATGATATTGACACAGGAAGTTGACTTTTGAAGCTCCCAGGGATGTTATTTAAGGTTTCAGGAAGTAACATTTAAAATGAAAGTGGCAATCTCTACACCAAGTCAAGTTCTATTTTTTGAATTTTCTTTTCCAATCACACAGTGCTAACTGGATTACTGTGAAAGATACAGATACCAAGTACCCCGTGGTGGGCACTCTGCACTGGGCATGTCTGGGAGGGTACTTCTAGAAATGTTTAACTGAGAAGAAAGACCCATCCTGACTGTGGGCAGTATTGTCCCATGAGTCCTGGACTGAATAAAAACAAAAAAGTGAACTGAGCACTAAAATTCATCTCTCTCTGCTTCCTGCTTAAAGATAAAACATGACCAACCACTCCACGCACCTGGTGTTAAGCCTTCCCCGCTCACTAGATCTCTTCAAACCTCAAGGCAACAACAAACCTTTCCTTCCTTAAACTGCTTTGTCAGATATTTGGTCACAGCAAAGAAAAAAGTTACTAATACATATGTTCTTTTCACTGCATTCACAGAGCACCAGATTGTTGTGAATTTACATAGATGATAGATAGATAGATAGATAGATAGATAGATAGATAGATAGATAGAT
>CAJQZJ010033130.1:4029172-4040246 GCA_907164525.1 Lophiomys imhausi
CACACACACACACACACACACACACACACACACACACACACACACACGCATGTACACACGCATGCACACACACACACAAACGCACACTTAAAGTCAGCGTTGTCTGCACATGACAGCACAGGTGCCTGCATGAACTCACAGCTACGTCGGTCCGCTCAAGACTGCAGAAGATCAGTCCAGTCAACATTCATCTTGGAGGGGAAGGGTGGGAGGTCATGAAACCCCACCCCTGCTTGAGGAGCTACTGACAGCTGATGGATTCTGGGAAAGAAGAGTCAGTTTTCTCTAAGGGCATTGTTTTTGTAGGAGAAAAAAGTGACCACGGAGTTGTGAGAAATGGTGATAGAGGGTGCTTCTGGAAGGAGCTGGGAGGAGGGCTGAGGGATCAATATGATCAAATGCAGTGTATGCTCGTATGACATTCTCAAAGAATTAATAAAAAGGCCCCTTGTCTGGCAAAAAAAAAAAAAAGAAAGAAAGAAAAAGAAAAGAAACAGAAAGCTGACTGGAAGTGGGATGGAGCTATAAAACCTCAAGGCCCGCCCCTAGTGACTCACTCCCTCCAGTGAAATTCCAACTTCTAAAGTTTCCACAGCCTCCCAAAACAAAACCACCAGGAGGCAACCAACTGTTCAAAAACATGAATCTTATGGTGCCATTTTACATTCGAACTGCAACAAGGGCTACTAGGGTTTTAGTTCCAAATAACCAACAAATACTCTGCATACACACTTGACTCTAACCTGAAAAGTGTATAATAACTTCGCAGCAAGAGTCTGGGCCTTACCCGGGTCACAGAGCTGTCAGCAGTGAGACCCTTAGCCACACGGGTCTCACTCCACCACTTTTACAGCCTCTTCCTTACAAGCATTCCCCTTCTTGAGGCTTCTCGAGAAAAGGCAACTGTTGAGCAATAGTGTTACTATTTCCTCAAGAATAACAAGTGGGCCACATGCCTCCAGTGGTTCCTACTAAACATCCAGAGGTTGAGGAGAGACCAAGTACCCCATGCTGCTAAGTAAGTGTTTCTAGTAATCAAAATTGTGTTCACTGACAAGAGCAGTAGCTGGAGGAATGTTGCTGAAGAAGTCAGCTTTCCCCACACAACTTCTCAATTAATCATGTTCAAATAGAGAGGATGCTTCAAGCAAATGAAGCATCTTACCTCCAGAATTCTTTTTTTTTTATGTTTTACAAGCACTGTGTGTTTTATTAAGAGTTGGCATTGTCCTCTGAGTAATTTAAGTCTCAAGGAAATCTCATAGCAGATTTTCTATGCTTGCATCAGATCGAAGCAGTTTATCCAGGGATGAGGGGCACTGTGTAAGAAGGAGAGGATAATAATGCTGATGGGATTTTCATAATGGTCTAAATGCCTAGTTTTCATTCCTTTCATTTGAATTTAACATAAGAGAAAAAAATAGTTAATGACCATGTCCAAGGACTTGCAAAGGCAGAAATACAAATGACCAGCACAACACTGTGAAAAGATGTTCACTTGTATTATTATACTGACAGAAATGTACATAGTCACAAGGAGACACTAATGTTTGTTTACTGAAATAACCAATCATAATACACAATGCTGAGAGGATTGTTAAATTGCCCAGTGTCCCTGGGTAAAAATATGATTGTATATGTCAGAAGCCTTAAAATAGCTGGTAATTATTTTCACCAAGAACTTCACTTTGAGGAATTTACTCCGAAGAAATAACCATGACTAATTAAAACATAACAGAAATTCCTCTCAGCATTAGCTTCTGTTATTTTGTGATTGACAACTAGCTGAATGTCCAAAGTATAGACAGATGTAGTCCGTACAGCAGAAGAATACACAGTCACTAGGGTTACATAGTGGAAGAAGGCAAACAGCCATTGTACGTTGTGAAATACAATGATGTGTGTGCACATAGTCAAATAAAATTTCACAAAGTTTCAACAATGGAGATTGGTAGATGTTGAGGTTATTGGTGTTTCCTTTCTTTCTTTCTTTCTTTAGCCTCCCTGTCTGAAAAGTTCTTCAGTTAAAATTTATGATAAACAAAAAGAGAAAAAAAGAAACTGACCTACTTTTAGGAAAAGATGATTCTGTACTTTGTAAATTCTTGGGAGATGCCACAGACTCTTTGATGAGAAGTCCCTTGTCTTGTCTTTCTGGTGATGGCCAGTGGAATCTTGAAGTCCAGCAGACTTGACCAAAAAGACAAGCTTGTTGGGCCACACTACCTTGGAACTTCATTCATTCAGTCTAAAATATTTTATTGACTTATTATGGACAAGACAGTGAGCATACAATAATGAGGAGTAAAAACAGAACCAGCAGAAAATATTAACAAGGAAAGACTCTGTGCTGGCTAGTTTTTTGTCAATTTGCCATGAATTAGGGTCATCTTGGAAGAGGGAACTTCCATTGAGAAAATGTCTCCCATTAGCTTGGCCTCTAGGTAAATCTGTGTAACATTCCTTGATTAATAAATTAATGTGGTAAGGTCCAGTCCATTGTGGGAAGTGTTATATCTAAGCAAGTGGCCATGGGAGATAAGAAAGGCAGCTGAACATGAGTGTGGAAAGCAAGCCAGTAAGCAGCATTGCTTCATGACCTCTGCTTCAGTTCCTGCCTCTAAGTCCTTACTCGGGTTCCTGTCCTGACTTCCCTCAGTGATGGACTTCCCTCTTGTTCATCAGATCTGAAGTCCAATTAAACAGCTGCTGGTTACTGCCAAGATATTTGTGCCACTACTACAGCTTATAGTAATAGCACCTTGCTGTCCATCGCTGTGGTTCATAGCCATCATATCTGGGCAGGTCTGTTGTCACTTCTCTCCCTTGGGAGTTTTCATGGCACCTTCTGTTACCATGAAAGCTAGCCCTCAGGAAGAAAGCTTTCAGGTTAGTTCCAGCTTTAGGCCCTGTGTATATGGTATTTTCAGCAATAGAGACTATCATAGCACTTTCTGTTACCATGAAAGCTTGTCCTCAGACAGAAGGCTTTCAGGTTAGTTCCAGCTCTAGGGACAGGAGTATATGGTGTTTTCAGCAACAGGGACTTAGCTTCCACCTTTGTGTGGCAACACCAATTGCTTATAATGTTTGGGGAGACTCTTGGACAATGCTGACTAACAACTCAAAACAGGGCTTCTCATGCTTGCTGTTGGGATAAGATGTTATTTTATTCCAGCTACCATCTGCTAGTCAAGAAACATATGCAATGCAGATATTGAATCAAATGTGGCAAGCTTACGTCCTACAGCAATATCTGGAAGTTCTGAAACCACCCAGAGTTGGAGGCATATATGGAAGCCAAACCCCCATGTTCCAGCTATGACATCTGCCACATAAGAGCCATGTTCCTACTACCTGCCATGTAACAGCCACCTCACCATTCTTTACAAAGCTTTAATTTCCCCTAAAGTCCCCCCTCTTTAAACTTACTGAAATTCTTTCAGTCTTGAAAGCATTCTCAATTTGTGGGGCAGAGTTTTAGCTACAAATTACTAATTTATCCAATGCTGTGGATTACGAAAAGTATCAGTCTTTCCAAATGAGACGTCCACACCCTGAATCTGAGTAATTTCTTCTGATTTAATCAGATGCTGCAATGTGTTGCCCTTTAAATCATTGAGAAATTGATCTAGCTGATCTATAGTGTCAACTTCTTCCCTTGAATAGCAAATACATTCCTCAAACAAAATTCATTTCTGTTTAGAGTTTGTTATAGAATTTATAGATCCATTTAGAAACAAAATACTTTACATATTATGTTCCTGGAATAATTAGGCATTAATAATGATAACAAATGCAGCAGCAATAACAAAATGAAGAGAGACTGGCATTTCATAGGAGCTTGCTACGGTTAATACATTAGAGAGAATGATTAATGGAAAAAACATAATGAGCTACTGGTCTGGGGAAATTTTATAGTTTATTGGTATATATGCAGCAGCCAATCCCCAAGGAAGATACAGAATGCCTCTTTAGACTCTTGATGCCATAGTTGTATGCATTTGACAGGAAGTTCAGAAACCAGCCATTTGCTGGGATCACAGGCATGAACTCCCATTTCCAACTGAAAAGGAGATTTAAAGACTGAAAAGTAGGATTCTTTGACTGAACTTTCTGAAACATTTCATTAGTTAAAAAGCCTGTCTCCTCCCACCATAGTGTGACAGAAACTGAGAGACAGGAAGGACACAGGGGAAAAGAGAAAGAAACCAGGGTCAACGAGAGAGAAACATAGTGGTTTATATCCTGTCATGGACGCTTAACAATGGGACACGCTCTCTAAGAAACAAGTCAGAGGGAACATTGGCCCATTGTGGAAACATCACAGAGAACATTACACAGATTGGATGGCACTGAGGATTCAGTCCACCAAGCAAAATTTCTTCCACAAGTAAATGATCATCCATTTCCAAAACTACTTCCAAAATGCCTTAACATGGGCCCTGCAACCTGAGCAAAGGCCCCTCCAATCTCTGAAGCCACTCACAAACAGGAGTAAATTCAAACCTGCACTTGAGTCCAGGTTTTTATTGCAACATTGAAAACAAACTTCTTGTTTTGACCATGACTGCCATAGTGTTAGGATAAGTGTACTGCTGCGTCTAGTATTCCATCCCAACGTCTGGATGTTTCTCCATATCTAATATAGACCCTCCTTGAGTTTCTGTGAATCTCATCACTTTAGTAAAGCTGGTCTTTCAACAGCCTCCTTTAATTTCATTCTCCAAGCTCACACCCATGGTGCAATGGCAAGAAATGACCACTGATTTTTCGGCCTATGTAGTTCTTAACCACTTTGAATTTGCTTTCTAGCTCAGTTACTTCATGTCGCCTCTTACTGGCATCATTAGCAGTAGATTCCGTCAGGGACATAGCGAACAAGGCAATGTGAGATTAAATTAGCACAGACAAAATGATGTAAGCAAGCGATGTGATAAACATCATAAGATGTACAAGGATGCTACTGCTGGCCACCTTTGAAAGCATGGTCAGTTGTTGACCAATACATTGTTGTGCAGTTCTGGACTGTGGTAAGTATCCTGTGGCTGTTAGAGGAGGATGGGCACCATTGAATACAAGTAAGAATGAAAGCACTGTTGCTGTTGAATGCAGTACTGATGTTCAAAGCAGAGTGTCAGAGGGAGATAAAACTTGTCCATCCCACCTCCCTTAACCTCAGCAAGTACAACATCCACACTAGGGGCTGGATTTCCATTGCACTTATCTCTTGTTTCACAGTAAATTTAAGCAAAGGTGAACCTCTTCCCTTTAAACACACACACACACACACACACACACACACACACACACACACATACACAGAGAGAGAGAGAGAGAGAGAGAGAGAGAGAGAGAGGATATAAATTTCTAGATATATAAGTTGATCTGAAGGGGACTTTCATATTGCACACAAAACAGATTAGAACATGTTTTGCTATTGTTTGGTTAGGGGAGCAATTGTTGTTTTTGAGACAGGATCTGACTATGTAGCTCAAACTGGCCTAAACGTCATAATCCTCCTATATCAGCCTCTTAGGTGCTTAGAGTCGGTTCTTAGATATCTTTGGCTCATCCCACCCATAGACAGGATGCTTCAGCCCACTCAGCACCCGCCCTTTCCTAGCTCACCTTGCTTCCCTTCCTCCTTTCACTCCTCACTGTTTCCTCTCCATCTTTAGGCAGCCCGATTTTCACCCTGAAGGAAAATGCAGGCATCATTCCCAATATGACCACTATGATAGGAGCATAGTGGGAGACAGAAGAAGAGGACTGTCAAAAAGCAGAGGAGGAATACAGCCAAGAGCAGAGACATAGCCTTTTTAGCCACAGCTTGCTAAGGAGGGAGATGATACCAGAGCCTGGCAGAATGTTCAGTTACTATTTACATATACATAACCATATTTTAAATAGCTATCATAAGATGATTTGAATCTTATTCTATAGTAAGGAACAGGACATTCTCAAAGAATTTTTTGTTTTCTTTATAAAGTTTCTAGTTAAAAACTTGTCTTAGTCACTATTCTATTGCTGTGACAAGACACCATGAGCAAGGCAACTCTTACAGAAGAAAACATTTTTAATTGGGGGCTTGCTTACAATTTCAGGGGCTTAGTCCATTATTATCATGACAAGGAGCCCAGTGTCAAGCAGTCATGCAGTCATGGTGCTACTAAAGTATCTGAGAGTCATATCCTGATCCACAGGCAGAGAGAGAGAGACACACTATGCCTGGCATGGGATTTTGAAACCTCAAAGTCAACCCCCAGTGACACATGTTCTCCAACAAGACCATACATCCTAATCCTTCTAATCTTTTCAAATAGTTCTGCTCCCTGGTGACTAAGCATGAAATATATGAGCCTACGGGGCCATTCTTATTCAAACTATCACACTTCTCTTAGCTTTCTGTCACTGTGACAGAATGCCAAAAAAAAAAAAAAAAATGAAGGAAGAAAAAGTTTGTTTCACCTCATGGCCTCAGAGGTTTCAAAGCATCAACACTTGGTCCCATTGTTTTGCAGGTTGGAATGGAACATTTTATGGGTGGGGCTGCATGTGAAGGAAATCTGATCACTTCATGGCAACTTGGAAACAGAACAAAAAGATGGAATGAAAGAGCTAGAGTCCCAATATCCTCTCTAAGGGCCTATGCTTGATGATCTAATCTAAAGGTTCCACACCTTTCAACAGTACCCCAGGCTTGTGACCAAGCACTTAACACATGCTACTCTGAGAGATGGTTAATATTCAAAAACCATAAAAAAAGCTCAAGATGACATCATTATGGATTGATTTCTGAAGCAGGTGGGTCATAACCAGTAGTCAGAGCAAAGTCCTGGTTCTCAGTGGGTAAAACAAGTACACATAACTCCTTGAAGTTGTGGCTTACTCCTTTTTCCTATAAGGGTGCATTATGTGTTATACAAAAATGCCTTCTGTCATGCAAGAAGATAACATTTTACTGACAAATCTTCTAAACATATACTGTACATTCTCAATGGAAAATAATTAATTTCTTCCTGCCATGAGAAACAGTGTTTGCTGTTGTTCTGAAGCTCTGCGGGCCTTAGCCATGAGTCCAATGAACTGAGTATAGTGGGGGTGGGGTGGGATTAAAAAAGCTTACTCTACTGATGCAGAACAGCAGGAATCCATGACGACAGAATCTTGGCTGTGAGATGTGATGTCAACGGCCTCACCAGTGACTAATAATTGAGCTAGCCTTAAGGGAGGCCGTGAGCCAATGAAACGTCTCAGTGGGTGAAAGCACTTGCCTCAGAAGCCTGATGACCTGAGTTCCATCCCCAGAACCTACAGTGAAAGGAGATAATTAACTCCCAAAAATTCTCTTCTGGCCCCCAAGTACACACACACACACACACACACACACACACACCAGAGAGGTGACACATATATACACTAAAAATAAATAAAACAACTTGTTAAATGGGAGATCCTGCCTCTTAGTCCTGTTGGCTCAGAAATGGAAGATGGCTTATTTCTCAGACTGATTACCCCACCCAGATCCAGAGCTGCTCTGTGAGCCTTCAATAGCAAGGTCCTATTCTGATGGACAATGTACTGCTGATTCCTAACTGCAAAGCCAGAACCAAAAACAGAGGAGAACCAAATGCAAATGGGGCAAACACCTCCATATCCCTAATGCTAGTATACAACCCTCAAATTTTCAATGGTGCTTGCTGTCTATAGCCAGTGCTGAGTCTCCCATCAGGAGCCTTCAGTTATGTGCATGCTGATAGAAAACACATGGTGGCCTGAGGCTCATCTTTCCTGGGTTTGCAGCTCCACTGGGGGATGGAAACTCTAAGGAGGGCTGTTCTGAGGAGTCATGCTGGACTTCTTCTTATAAAAGCAGGAAGTCAACTTTCAACCTAGCCCAGATCTGTACATGTACACACACACACACCTATTCAAGTGTGTGAAGACCCCCTGGAACAGTATTCAAATGCCCCTCCCTGCTTTCTGCCTTTGAACTCTCACAGTGAATTCCCCAGAGTCTTGTATTTGAGAAGTGAAACTGAACATACCACCACTTTCAAGATGGGGAACAAGAACCTTGGAGCCCTTTTTATTGGGCTTGTTTATCATTAGCGACACACAACCCCTCACCATGAACAGTGTCACAGCTGCCCTCCTTGTGTGGATTCTGACCTCGCCCAGCAGCAGTGGCCATGGCAGAGGGGAAGGTTGGCCCAAACACATGGCCTGCAGCAGTGGGGGCTTGGAAATACTCTACCAGAGTTGCGGTAAGATCTTATGAAATGTTTGCTTGTGTTTATGGGGAAATTAAAGTCTACATATGTGGACACAATGAACATTAAGTTGGTGTGGGTGAGGGATGAGGTTATCAACAACCCAGTGTTTTTTTCCAGATGCAGTGAGTCTTTGAGGGCCATGAGGAGCCCTTGGGAGCTGTGAAGAGGGAAGAAAAAGAGATAGTGGGACAGCCTGCTGAAAATAACAGGGAGATTGAGAGAGAGAGATTAACAGTCTAGATATGGAGCCAAGTGTAAGGGCTCAGGCCCCACAAAAACAAATGATCAGTGATTATCCAATAAACTTTTCTTCCCAACTCCTGCACCTGTACTGGCTTTCCAGGACATCCACTTTGCAAATTGAGTGAACATCAAGTCACTTTTGTCAAAAGATCTCTGTCCTTCAGCTGCCGCCTCCGGAGTTCCCATCATGCTATGCTGTGCCACCCACAAAAGCAGCAAGCACTTCGGAAATAGCAGCCAATGTCAGGGCGTCCCTAGGTCCAAAGTCAGCAAAGGTTTGACTGTGTCCTGAAGCATGTATTAGAAACTTAGTTCCTACTGCAACTGTTTGGGAGTTGACATGTACTGAGACGTGTTCAACTGGGAGAACTCTACTGTTGGCACCACCAGCAAGAACTTAGGAGCAGGTTGGTTATAAAGTTTGAATTTGGTGCCTCCACTCACCTTTTTCCTTCTTTGATGTTATGACATAGTGAGGAGAAATGAGCCTTAGGATCAATTTCCAATGGCAAAACGTAGATCTGGCTCATGGAAAGTCAGGCATTATAGAACCACGAACTCTGTAGGGAGATGAGGGCTTGTGTGGCTTGAGCTGAAGAACGTGGAAAGGAGACACTGAGCCCCCCATGTTGGTCCCACCATAAGCTGGGAGTGATAAAAGCAACTCTTGAGCATATAGCTGATCCTAACTTCTGCCACCCAAGGACCTGACCTGAGAGACACACATGGTCAGTATGGTTTCTGGGGTGATTTGATAGATTTGTTTATTCCTTTCAAAATGATCATTGAAGTGCATTTCTAAAAAAAATAAAAATAAGAAAAAGAGAATGACTGGTTAAATGGTGAAAGTGCTAACCTCATCATGCATGCTGCTCTAATTAGCTAGCCTGTGTCCAAGAACTCCCCTCAGACTGCAGCCCAGTCTCACCTGGAGATGGGGCAAGAAGATTGGGTCTGTTGGGGGAAGGAATGAGGATATAAGGGCTGCCTTGATGTCTGGGATAGTGGTTCTATCTGGAGGTAGGATTTCTCTGCACAGTAATTAAATCTCAGGGATAAGCCTCAGGAATAAAGGAACAGAGGGGATGAAGTTTTCATACAGGTGGGAGAATCAGCCAATGAAACAAAAGAAGAAAGGCTTCGGGGAAGGGATGTCTCAGAGGCAAGTGTCAGTTACCAGGGAACATGGTGATTGGAAGAGAGCAAAGTTTGGATCATCAAATGTAAATTGAAACTTCAAGAATGATAAAAAAAAAAGTAGCTGGACAATGTCTCCTATAGAAGAGTCTGATTGTGTGTGTCAAGTGGTTCCTTAGCATGATTCTTGCTTGATAGGTGTGTGAACATGTGGCCAGAGATGCTAGCTAACTTTGTAAAGGCTCTCCAGCTAAGACTATAAGACTTATGCTCCAGGGGCACAGAGAAGACAAAATATTAAGTAAATATTTGTACAGCTAAAACACATTGATCACTGGCCTCTCTAAATCCAAAAAGTCATGTTCTTAATAATCCTGCTGTGCAGAGTTTTATTTTGGGCAGAGTGGCATAAAGGAGGGTAGACAAGGAGAATTCAGCAAAGAATAACATGTATAAAGGCCAAGTTCAGGGAGCTGGGAAATGGTAGGCGAGATGGAATCAGAGCCCTAGACAAAGGGGACTAGCCTGCCTTTGGCTTTGAGAAGCCCCTTTTGGTAGTTATCAGGGGTGTGGGTATTGCAATGGAGCCTATTTGTGACTGGAAATAGACTTGTAGCTGGAAGTCATGACAGCTCAGGAAGAAAAGCATGGTCACTATGAAAACCATTCAACACTCTTTAGACTGAGAAACTAATGGGTACACTCTAGGGTCAGCAGAAAGGCAAGCTGAATCCTGGGCACTCCTGCAGGGGCTGTGCTCACTCTGTTTTCTGAGTGGCCCTGAGCTTTTGAAGGCTGAATAGCTTATACCACTCCCAGATACAGATAGTCTACCATTCTGCTACTGAGTTGGAAGGACACACCCTCAGTCACAGGCTGCCTGGTGTGACACTCTGGCCAGTATGGTGTCAAGGCAGTATTAGTGCACATCAGGGACTTCTGGGACCCCACCACGTGGCAAGAAACAGTTGCTGTGGTGTTTCTAGTATTTTGTCTCTATTAAATTCATTTGTCATTTTAGTTCCAAGAGGGGGAGATCTTAAGCCAGGAATTGTTTTCTGGCCCCCCCTATACATATATAGACGATAGGCAACTTGGTCTTCATACAGATCCCTTAGCAAGTGGTGGGGGGGCAGTCTCAGTCATGGACTCTGTTGCCTGTTAGTGGAACACTCTAGCCTAGCTGGGCTGCCATGTATGGCCCCAGTGCAAGAGGAAGCTCTTAGCCCTCATGTGACTGATGAACTGAGGGGGGCTTGATATGTGGGGGCCCTCCTCACCTGAGGAGAAGGGGAGGAGGGAGTGAGTTGTGACTGAGATAACTTGAATAAATAAAGGTTGAAAAACAAGAAGCACTGAAACATTTCAAACTCAAGGGCGATAATAGTAGAGAAAAATATCTTCAAGAATGGATA
>CAJQZJ010033130.1:4040256-4161263 GCA_907164525.1 Lophiomys imhausi
AACTCAAGGGCGATAATAGTAGAGAAAAATATCTTCAAGAATGGATAAAGAGCATCAAAACTAATAAAAAAATCTGTTTCTTGTTCTGAATCTAAAATAATAAAAGGTTTTTAAAGAATTCTTTAATTTCAATATTAAAAACATATTTAAGAAAGGATCTAACGAGATAATGAAAGACCATTTAGAGCCTTATGTAGAACATTCTTGTTGTCTAGACTGCTAGCAGAAGCAAACGTGACAGGGAAAGGCCATGATGAATCTCAGGTGTACCATAAAAATTCATGCTCTTTCCAAACATACCAACTTAAACTTTAAATAAAGAAAGGAAAAGAAGAAAGTATTTTCTTGTTGTGTGATACTACAAAAGATAAAACTTGTGTTAATATCCATTTTGTTCTAGGAAAAATATGCTACCTAAAAATATTTTTACAGCATTATTTTGGCATAATTCACCCACACGTGAAAAAAAAAATGATTCTTGTCGTAAAGGACTCTTTCCTCAAAACTTTATAAGGCTCAAGTCCACAAACCCAAACCCTCACTGGATACTCAAACAAAAGCAAATAGAGTAAAACAGTAAAATGTTTTTTAAGAATGCTTTCTGAATCATTTATTTAAAATCCTTCAAGAGAAAAAGGGAACATCAGACGGCTTCTGAGTGTTTGGTACTACCCAGGAAGCCAGATGTGGTGGCTCATGCCTCTAATCCTGACACTTGGGAGGTGGAAGCTGCAGGACCTGAAAGTTCAAGGTTATCCATGACTTCATGGTGACACTGAGGCCGGCATGACTATATGAGACCCGGCCTCAAAACTACAAAAAATAAAAAATCTAAACAGGAAGTGAGCAAAATGCTCTGAAAAGCAGAAGTTCTAACTCTTCAAGGAAGTGAACTGGAGAAAAAAAAAAAAAAACAAAGCAAACCAAAAGCACAAAAAAAGCAAACAAATTAAAAAAAAAAAACGAAGAAAGCTAGTATTGACAAAGCCAAGTGCAATAACATGTAAACAACTTCCCTACATTAATTCTTAAGATGATAATAATAATAATTGTAAAAAGTCTAGGGATATGGCACCAATGCCCGCTTGTGTATTTACTTATATGCAGCCTCTAGCACACAAAGATACAATGGAGATTATAAAAATACTTATGACAAAGAGAGAAATCAATAGTAAAAAATTTTAATTTATATGTTAAACCCTACTTATAAGATAGTGGTATTAGGAGGTAAGTCTTTTGTAAGAAAAGGCAATTAGATCATTAAAGCCAAACTCACAGAAACAGGACTTTTCTTTTACAAAAGAGACCCCTGGAGCCAGAAGACAACTACAAGAAATCAACCATTCTGGGCACTCTGATCTCAAATGCTTAACCTTGACATCTCTGAGAAATAGAAGTCTGTTGTTCAAGCCACTCTATCTGTGGTAACTTGTCACAGCAGCCTGAGTCAAGAGAAACAAGCAAGGTCAGAACCCACATAACAGAAGAGTCAGGTGAGAGAAGAGGACTTAGGATCTGGAGTCAGCAAATATCATTCAGACTGTTGAGGAAGACTCTAGATCTCAAGCGCTTGTTGCTGGGGTAGTTGTCTCCAGTCGTGCTCCAAGTTTCCCTCTATGAATTAAAATCGAACACATGAGGGCTGAGTGTACAGCTGAACTGGTAAAATGCTTGCTATACAACCATGAAGACCTGTGTTCAATGCTCAGAACTCATACAAATCATACAAACATGCTAGACTTGGTAGTGTGTGCTTGTAATCCCAACACTGGGAAGAAGAGACAGACACACCCCACGGCTCATGGGCAAGCCAGCCTAGCCAAGTTGGTGAGTTTCAGGACAGATGAAAGACACTATCTTAAAAAATAAGATGGGCAGTACCTGAGTAGCAATGCCTGAGGTTGGCCTCTGACCTCCACATATACGCACACATGGACATAGACACAAAACACATAACACACATATATACCTAAGAATAGTAAAAAATATATATATGTAATTTATATATTCTAATGCATTATAAATAAATCTAATTATAATTATATTTATATTTTATATATTTATATACATATATTTTAAATATATTTAAAATAAGTATAAATCTATATTATACCTATATAAATATGTAATTTAAATGTATACAGATATATTTAAAGTGCACATTCATCATTTTAGGGTTCTAAGGGTTTCGCTGGGTTTCTGGGTCACTGTGCTGCCCTTGCCTCACTCCTTTGGAAGCTCTAAGGGAGAAAATTACTGCATTTCCCAGCATGCAATCTCATTTTCTAGTTCAAGGCTCTTCCTTCATCTTCAGAGGCATCACTGTAGCATCTTGTTTTAGACATCTCATTGCTTTCCTGTGCTGTGACAGAGCCCTCTACCTCCTTCCTGTGAGGAAATTTGTATGAGGATGACCGACCTCCCAAACACAAGATTCATAACTACAATAGCATGGTCTCTGACCACATACAGCAGCTTTCATGGATTCCAAAGATGAGGACATGGGTGGTTTTGGTGATCATGTTTCAGCCTACTATGAAAGAGATAATATTTTACCTTACAGGGCTGTGTAAAGAGTTGGTGAAAAGGACTATGGGAAAAGTTTTCCTCATATACTACATGCTTAATAAATCTCTGTTGTCAGTAACTTCATATGGTATTATATAATCAATTGAACAGTGGTTCTCAACTTTCCTGATGTTGCAACCCTTTAACACAGTTCCTTATGTTGTGGTGACCCCTCAACCATAAAATTATTTCATTGCTATCTCATAACTGTAATTTTGCTGCTGTTATGAATCATAACATAAATACCTGATATGCAGGATATCTGACATGTGACACCGAAAAGGGTCGCAAGCCACAGGTTGAGAACCACTGCAATAGAAGCATATCTAACTATAGGATTCATAGAAGGCAATTCAAACAAGGAAATGACGTTTCCAAAATAAACCAGATTTGAAGAAGATTGTTAACTTTGCCTGATTCTGAAGTATAAAAGATGAGAGAAAATCTCCCCGAAATAGCTAGCTTCCTAGATGGCATGTCTAAGCAATACCACTATCCCCTTGATGTAGATGAAGGGCTAGAATCAGGACATACTACAAAGATCCATTGTAGAACCTTCCCTGGAAGGTTCATTTTGAAAGTTGAGTCGTCATAGGAACAAATGAGCCATTCCCTCCTCAGGAAATCCTCCATAGCTATTGTTGGTGTGACTACTATAGGGTTTGTTAGTAGATTTTTTTCTGTGCCCATTAGATTGCGAGGATCTAGGTGATATTTCCTGGCAAAGTTTGAGAATATATTCCAATCTTGTCATTTCACATACTTTTCATGTATGTACTTTGTCATCAAGGAGGCAGAGAAGATAAGAGCTATGTTACCTGCCTAAATAATGTCATGCTCCCCTTTGTTTTATCTGATACTCACAGGCAACCTTGCCATGGAAAGGGTTTTTGGGATTAATCTGCAGCAGGGGACTGCCAATGGTAGTTTGCAGGCCAAATTGCATGCATGGTCGGTCTGTGAGCTAAGAGTTGCTTCTTTTTAAAAAAAATCATTTTTAAATGATTAAAGAATTCAAAATAAGAATAATACCACTATTACTATGAAAAATACCTGATATGATCAATTTTAAAAACAAGATTACTTTAGTTCATAGAGCTAAGGTTCCAGTCTGTGATTGTTTGTACCCATTGCTTTAGGCCATTGTGAGATGCTTTTCAAATCAGGAGTGAAGAAAACAGTACATCACATAAGCAGGAAGTGAAAGGTAAAACAAGAGAGTAGGTCTCTCAGGTCCCGGGGAGGGCATACCACAGTGGCCTATGGACTTCTATTGAGGCTATATCTGGGGAGACTTGAAAAAAACTCACCACAGATAGGGAACTGAAAACAGACTAAAGTAACAATGCCACCAAAGTCCAACGTGGTAAAGCAATGAGTGTTTGGGGGCTACTTACAGGAATGTGGTTCAGGGATTACTTACAGAAACAGGGATGACTCAAAGGGAGTTGCATCATCAAAAGCTCACTCCAACACAAGTGAGACAAAAGCTAGAACCCTGAAGCTAAAGGCAACACCACTTATAGGCAACTTAACAGCTCAGAGACTTATCTCCTTGGGTATCTTTACTGCTTATATATTATCTTAGAGATTGGAGGGGATCTTGTACATCTGATAAGTTTCAGGAACTTTCTGAGATTTTTGAGTTGTCTTCTTCCTGAAAAGAACCTTGTCTTAAAGATCTTTCTGAGTCTTCATAAGCTTCCTTCCACAACTGAGATAATTGTAGGAAATTGCTATGCGAATTTCTACTAGGCTTCACCTCTTAAATGTTCTATCACCTACCAATAACTCCATGTTAGTGAACAAACCTTTAACACATGAGGCACTGGGAGACATTTATGATCCATAGGCCACTGGGAGACGTTTATGATCCAAACTAAAGCACTGTGGAACTTGAAGACTACATGAAATTCAAATGTGTGTGTGTTCATAAGTAAAGTTTTCTTGGCACACAGATGCATCCATTCTTTTATGTATTGTTGATGGCTACTCATGTGCCATAACAGCAATATTGAGAAATGTGACCTTGATCACGTGCCACCCACAGCCTTAGATACCAGCCATCTTTATAGACAGAGTTCACCAAAGGTAGGACAGAAACTCCCAAGTTTGTCACTAGATCGGATCCTCAGGTTCTGGATCTTCTGGGTGATTCTAGCAATAAAGTGGCTATATGAACAAATGAACTTTAAAACTACCATGCTAATAAGAAATTTGCAGGCTTTCTTTCAGAGAATTATCTGTGTTCTTATAATCTCCCTCTTAGGTATCTAGAGTTCCAGATTTTGTCTCATCCATGTTGGTGTGAGCTTTTTCTGATGCAGCTATTTTAAAAATTAATAGTCACTCAGAATGCCTCATGCAATCCTTTAAAAAAATCCTAGAGGGAGTTTGGGTGGGGATCTCCATTTCTAGATGTGGAAACTGGGCACATATATAGTGGGTAAACAAGATAACATGCTGAGCTTAATACAAACCTAAGTATTCCAATGTCCCCTCCCCTGCCATTCTGATAGACAATCATCTAGGATGTGGGAGAAAAGGATGGAAATATCTTCTGATTAGAGAACAGCTTTTCCTCTCCCCCACCCCCAACCTCTCCATCTCTTTACATATTCAAAATTGACTCAATCTGGCTTTTCTTAAGCAGCCATTAGGGACCTTCAGTAGATATAGAGGAGGACCCCCACAACTAACATTTGTAATGATGTGTCTCAAGTTGCAAGATTGAATATAGAAATGACATTCCCAAATTAAAATCAAAGGTCAATGGGGAATTCTATTCCCAGTAAGAATGGTGCATTGCCAGTCAGGGCCCTCTGGTGCAGTTGGCATCCTTCTTTTCTTCACTAACTACTCCATAGGGAACTGGTTGCTGTGTGTGGGAAAATAAGGATGCTCTAACTTGGACAGTATGTTGTGGGTAATCCCATGAGAACCAGCTAGCTCCTGAGAGTTCCCAGTGTCAGGTTAGGACTGTATCTGGTCCTCAAGCTTTTAGATTTACAGTTAACATCTACCCTCCTGTCCTCTAAGGTAAACATCTCATTTACATCTGTCTAAATAGGATTTATAAGTTGTTGACGTTTGCTTCAGGTTGGGCAATTCAACTGACCTCCAAAATGTCCCCTAATTATGAAAGTCTAAATCTGGTCACAAACATGTGCCTGCATAATCCATCAAGGTAGTCAAACAGTACAATTAATCAGGTTTTAAGAATGCAAAACAATGCTGGCAAAATCTCCTGTAGAATAGAGGGCAAACTATGAATGACCTAGCCCCATAGCTCAATGAACAAGACATATGGATAAAGTGTTCATCAAAAAGTTTTAAGATGCCCTAGGAGGTAAGGAATGAGAGGGGGGGGAAAGGACTTCTTTCTCCAGAACCTGGCAATTCTGAAGTAAATGGAGCATAAAACCAATTCCAAAGAAACAACATAATAAAATAAAAAAGAATCACAGGTGGTATAGTATTTAGCATTGCTTCCTAATTCTGCACAGAAAGTAATCTCTCTTAGCTTATGCTGTTGTGCAATTAAGGAAAATATTGAAAGATGGGGGGAGAAATGAAGAGAGAGAGAGAAAGAGAATCTGAATTCTAGTTTGGGTATACAGGACATAAGTTGAACAACAGACTACTTGAAACAGGAATGGCTTTTTGGTCAATTTTTAAAATAGGAAGTTGATTTAGAAAATACAAGAGGTTCAGTAATGAGAAGCAGATTTTTTTTAAGCTATTAAGAATACATGCTGGAAGGGAAGCAGTCCCTATAGATAGACGGGTTCCTGAGAGCCCACCACTGAGACCCTCTAGTGGATTCACTTAATGGAAACCACTTATAAGCCAAACCTGCAGGGTGGTGTGAGAATACCCTGAGCACATTAAAAAGGACATACTATAACTGGGAGGGAAGTAAGCCAAGTGTGCTGTTCTAAAGAGTCCTTCCTCTTCAGCAGGCAGGAAATAGGTGTGTTCTGAAAGGCTATCCACTGTCCTTTCCAGCCATATGGAATTCCCATGGACTCCTGACTCTGTGCTTTGAGAGGAGAATCACGGGAGTGATTCCTCATGGGAAATGAGGAAGGCTGTCCTCCAGCTCAGCTTCTGGCTTTCAGAGTCAGCGCATCCCCAACACCACTGGCAGCATGGAGCCCTTGGAATGGCCTCCATCAGGGCCTGGGCAGTGGGATGTGTGAAGGGCATGGGACGCCAGAGTATGAGGACATAGCCTTCAATGAAAAGCCCATTGCCATCCGTCTGTACTGTGATGAAGGAACACACAGCTGCTAGAAGTCGTCTGGACTTTTGACAGCAACAGCTGGGAGACACAGGGCAACAGGTGCCCCCTTCAAGACCTAAGCAGCAGGGCAGGGCTCTAGCTGGGTGTTATGCTTTTCCTAGATACCTCTTAAGATATGATTCTAGATCTCTGACCCAGTAGCTTTGCGATACGGAACTGGAAATACCAAGCAGGTGCCGGAAGTATGCTACAGTCAAGGAAGCAAGTGTCTGCACATGTGTGTGAGGCTGATGAGTGAGCCATGCAGAAGACATTGTCCAGATTAGGGTGGACAGGAATCCCTTTGCTCTACACCATGAGGACAGAGTGCCCAGAACCACCTGGTATGATGGCCACCAGTGCTTCCCTCTTTCCAATAGCTGAGGCCTTCCTTAGCCAAAAGGCTCCTCTGCATGTTAGTGACAATTTAGTCCTTCTTGTACTGTATTTTAAAATGTCCCTTTAAACATGTGAGCACTACTTACACAAAACATACTAACTAAAGTTCTGTTCATTTAACAAGTGTTTGCAGGTGTGCACATTATCCAGAAACTTATCAATAGAACTTCCTTAAGTGTTTGGTAGACTATAAACTGATTTTTCCTGGTTGCTTTAAAACACTGAATAACAGAGGAAGTCTGTACTGTCACCAAATAATTTCACTATGATGTTTCCTAAACTTGTTTCAAAACATTGGCTCCATCGGCCTACTTCTTTCATCTTTGTACTGACATGTATTCATTGTCTCCTCTTCCTTTTCTTTTTTAAATTTGATAAAAAGTCTCACTAACGCTGCCCAGGTCATCTCAAATCCTTGATCCTCCTGCCTCAGTTTCCTCAGTAACCGGTATTTTTGGTGTAGACCATGGTACCATCATGATTACTCTCATCTCTAAGACTTACACTTTATTCCAGTTATAGAGGGATGTGAGTATTTATTTGTATATCTAATGTGCTAAAGCTCAAAGAATAAAAGTTTTTGACGTACCAACCAATCATCAATCATTGGGTTGAGGTCTCTTGGCAATAATGCTTCCTGCCACAACCTGAAAACCTCTGAAGACCCTTCTTCCCACAAAGCTCCTTCTACTTTGCCACTTTCTCTTTTAAAAGTATCCTGAAGTATGCTGGGTTATTGTTTTGTGATTCAACACCTTGCCATTATCCTATGATTGGAAGCTTATGTCTCCTGCAGACAACTCAAAATAATCAAGGGGTAATTTAGAGGAGAGGACAGAGTTTGTCTACATGATTAAGGCTCATCTTTATAAAGAGAGCTGACTCATGATTAGCATTAAGCTGTCTTTCTATTTGTATATTCTGTGAATGCTGGTGCTAGTCCAACTTTCTGTTGACTTTGGGGAAGTGCATACTGAGGAAGGAACCCAGAGTTTTGTTTGTACCAGACAAGCACTCTGCCACAAGGAAGACCTTTAGCACATCTACTAGATTTTTTTAGATGGGATCACTTGAACTGATCCATTCTTCTATTTTTTTCCAAGGATATCTAGCTCATTCACAACTCTGTGTCCTCACTCCTACTCATGTACAAAGATAGAGAAAACTTCGTAGTTCTTTCTGGTCTGTCCATATGGATAAAAACATTCTGAATTCCAAATAACTGAGAATGAGGCTTCGTGCACATAGAGTGCTTAGGATGTGACCCAGTTTCCTTCCCATCTTTGTTGTCACTCAAACATGCCTGCTAAGAAATTCCTAGAGACGGAACCATGAGACATGAGATCTGAGACATCAAACATAACAGTGTGGTATTTCCTCCAGCACCAGCAACTTCTTGGTACCATTAATGCCACTGTCCACAGTCAGCAAAAGCGAGGATTCTGCAGAGTTCTTCCTGACTGGTATTCTCTGTCTCTAACAAGCATTGCAAGTTACACTAGACTATCTGAAGTGCAGGCATGGAGGACATTGGCCTATTTCATCATAATTGCTATGGATAGGATGAGAGGGGAACATGCCCTTGTATGGAACAAGGGGCCCGAGCAGTTCCTGGAGGTCAGCTCAGTGTCTCCAGTGACAGAACTATTGACTTTGCAGTCTGTGACTCCTGGTGAAACATGGGGGTGTGGAAAAGTTGTCAGTTGATGATTAACTTTCCCCAAAAGTCTGGCATTTTTCAGGAAGGGAGACTCTCCTTTCCAGGCCCTCTGATGGGCAAACCAGGGGCTATTTTATGGACTGGAATAAGGCGAGGTCCTGTAGAGCCTTGGGGTTTCAGCCTAATTCCCCCTTGTTGAAAAGGGGAACCTCTCAGCCAGAAAGACAGCATGTTCTAACTGTGGTCACTGAGCCAATCAATGGAAGAACACAACAGGACCCTCCTGGGCAAGCTCAGCTTCCTCTTCAAGCACAAAACCACACAGAGAACTCACCCAGTTTCAGATCAGAGCTACCATGTAAACCAAGATCAGAACAAGATCTCCAAGGAACAAAATTTCCTCTTTCTAGGCAAGCCTATCTTGTAAAAATAATTTATCCAGGTCTTTTCCTGTCCAAGACCCTATAAAATATGAAGCTTTACAGTTGCAAACGATCCATGAGACTCAGCTCTAATTGACAGAAACAACAATTTTATAAAAGTACTATTAATTGTGGACTTTACATGGGAATGGCATGTGTTAGTTCCTCTTTATCCATGAAGAATGCATTCTAAGACCCCAAGTATATGGCTGAAGTCATAGAGTGCTGACCTTTTGTATATTTGCTTTTTCTATACACACATGCCTATGACAAAGTTTAATTTATTAATAGGCCCAGTAAAAGTGACAACTAGCAACTAATAATAAAATAATTTTAATAGCACACCCTAATTAAATTGCCACTACCTCTACCCTTGCATTTTAGGGCCATTACACCATAGGATAACAGTCATTTGAGTGCAACACAGTCTCATTCCATGACAACAAACCTGATAACTAAGATGGCCATGAAGTGACTGACATGTGAGTCCCTTAAACGGGGTGGATGTGCCAGACACAAGTGGGACCAAGTGGGATGGCATAGGAGTTCATTATGCTGCTCAGAATCGTTCATAATTTATAGTGTAGAAATGGTTCATTTGAATATTATTTGTTCATGATGGTAACTAACTGTAACACTAAAAACTACAGATGGTGAGCAGCTACTGTATTTTTCATAAATTATCAGAAGGAAAAACTGCTCGTTTAGAGTAAGGGCTGTATTTTCTGTGATAGGAGCCTCCTTTGGGAACATAACAACTAAGTAAACACACACTGTGTCAGATGAGTTCTGTGAAAGGTATTATAGAGACTTGGGCCCTTGAGCCTGACAGTGTGGCACCAAAGCCTTCATCTTCTACTGCTTTCTCCATTTGTGGAACAGCTAGCCCTAGACAACCAACCTCAACCATCAGACAAATGACCAAACGCTTCCACCACCATCCCCTCCACTGGGGTCCTCTACTTTAGGTTTGAATCACTGGTTCTGAGAGGGAGACTAAGCTTCAGCCAGAACCACACTGAGCTGTTTGAAACCCAAGCAGAGTAGAGTGGGCAGGAAGGTAATTTTCCAGCAGCAGCAATGACTTTTCCACTTCACATGTGGATTAAATTTTGACTAAATTAAAGGATATTTGTGGATAAATAAGTGTTGGTGCTTTCGGAACATACCTGAGGAGAAAACTGTCAGTCAGTCTTGATTTATTTGATACAGTGGTTGAACAGAACACATCTGGCAGGCAAGGATCCAGGGTCCTACCAAAACTGTACCTGAGGTTTCAGAACCAGTAAGCTGAAAGAGCAGGTGGCCCCTGTGTGTGTTTTCTGATGGCAGGCTTTCAAGGGACTTCCTTCCTGGGGCAGCAAGCCTTAGGAAGGACGGCAGGAGCATGAGGGAGAGCCGGGCAGTTGTATCTACTCTCCTTCTAAGCCGTAGGTCAAAATTTCACCTCTGTCAGAGGAGCGGGAGCTAAAGTCAGAAACACAAGTGCTGTCAACTTAACAATGCTATGACTGAAGCTGTGAATTTCGATCTTCTCATCTAAAGATAATATGATGTGATGCCTTCTCCAAATGAATGAAGGTAGCAGTGAGCCTCAGTTGCCAGTTACCTAGGGAATGATACTCTACAGTACACTCTGTTGCTATGCCAGGGTGTTGATACTTTGGGGGT
Source organism: Lophiomys imhausi (assembly GCA_907164525.1). Classification (NCBI taxonomy): domain Eukaryota; kingdom Metazoa; phylum Chordata; class Mammalia; order Rodentia; family Muridae; genus Lophiomys; species Lophiomys imhausi. The sequence goes on from CAJQZJ010033130.1 coordinate 4,051,262, forward strand.
ATTACGTGCCTTTTCAGCTTCTGATGACTTTATAAGGCCCCATCATGAAAAGGTGTGTGTCTGTAACTAGTGGAGAGGGCTAATTGTGATTTACATTGTGAAATCTCGGGCACTCACCTCATCCCTCAGGACACTGATGTCCATCTCCATCTAATAGCTATATAGAATAGTGAGGTCTGTATTTCTTATTTCCTGGTTTTTCAAAAGAAACCAAGACCCAATCCACAGATATAATGTCCTAATTTACATATATGGAAAACTGCCTGGTTTTGAGCACAATGAGAATCCATAAAACACACCTGAGAGCCACAAACAACACAGAGTGTCACTATTTGCAGCCTCTGGTAGAGAGGGGAGTGTTCAGTGGGGTTATGGCCTTCTTCACCACAGCCTCCCTGCCACCTTCAGAACTCTGAGATCTGTGCAGCATCTCGAAAGCCCCTTGAAGTCAGATTGACCATCACGCCATCCCGTATGGCAAATAAGACTACACATGAATCTCCAAGGGGTCCAAACATAGAATAATTATGCATCCTCTTGTCTAGTTAGCAATAGTCTCACCAGACTTACAGCCAAGTGTTTAAGTCTGTCTAGTTCATCCTAGTTCCACCCCATCTGGATACCTGGAATTGCTAGTTAAGTTTAGTACTACTTTTGACCCAAATCTATTTAAAACGCTTCTTGATACTTACAAATGTCTTCAAAACATATTTTTTTTCTTTTTCTTTTTTATTAATTTATTCCTTGACAATTTCATACACGTATGTAATACATTCCGGTCACACTCAGCCACTCTTTCTTACTTCTGCTAATTCCTACCAGCTCTCTCTCCTCCCACTCAGCCCCCATCCCATTTTCATACCTTTTTGGTTTTGCTTCATAACCCACCAGGTTTAACCATAGCCACTTTCATGGGCACAGATGTGAAGCTATCCACCAGCACATGATTAACTCACAAGTAGCTACCATTTCTGAAGACAATGACTTCCTCTTCCAGAAGTCTACAACTGTTAATTGTGCCCATGGGTGGGGCTGTGCCCTCTGAGCTCATCCCCCAACTATGACTGAATGTTTATAGGTTTGGTATTGTGTAGACCTTATGTCGGTAACTCCAGCTGTGAGTTCATGAATGTCAGAGCCTTGACATATCCACAAGACAGCATTTTCATTTAGCAAAACAAAAGTAGTAGATCTACCCCTGGTGCCTATGACCTCCCAAGCCACAGGCCTTTGAGTAGGTCCCCAGTACCAGGCAGGAATTCTTTCCTGTGGAGGAGCATCTGGATCAAGCAGAAGTCAGTTGGTTTACTCCATAATCATGCTACTTGCCTGGAAAGTTGAAATATATATTTCTTTAAATAAAAAAAAGGAAAAGTAAGAAAGAAACTATAAATTATGCTAGAGATGAAACCACATCTGGCTTATTTTAGGACAAAATGCACAGCCTGTACTCAATATAAACTAGGATTGGCTTGAATATTGCTGACATTAAAGGTTTCTCTGGAAATAGCTGCTACAACAAAGCACTGAATACAAACTTGTTTAAGAAATGGTTCCCTAGGAAACCCCAGGATGAGAATGAAGAAGTGAGGCACGAATGAAAATAAGGCCATCCAAACAAACATTGTGAGAAAATCTCAATCACACTGAGGACCTCAGGAGGAAGAACCTGTGGATGATACCCCAACAAGTCACATCCAAACTGGAGGAGCTGGGATACTGATCTATCAAACCCCAGGAGATGTTCCTAGAGAGATTAGTTCTCAGCACTTCTGCTTTAACTATAGTAATGAGACAGGCTTACTCCTACAGCAAGAGATATATAAGCAGAAAGCCCTAAGAGTTTTCAGGAAGAAATCTTTGGTGGCATTAAATGCCATGTGCTTTAGTTCATTCAAACTACTAAAACAAAATATCTAAGATTGGGTGATTTATGTGCAATAGAATTTTAATGTCCAGTTGTAATTTACTTATTCAACTGGTCATGGACTCCTTCTGTGGAATGGGCATCAAATCTGATCAGAAATCAATTGGTTACCGCTATCACAGTCATGCCACTATTGTACCAACAGGCATATGCTTATTTTATTGAATTATATTACCTAAATAGATATAATGGCTAAGAATCCAAGGTAAAAGTAAATTTAACATCTGATGAGAGCTTGATCTTTGCTTCATAGATGCTGCCTTCTGAATTTGACCTCATGGTGGAAGGTGGAAGGGGCATAAAAGTTTCCTCAGGCATCTTCCATAAAGTGCTAACTAATCCCAATCATGAAGGAATAAGTGCTAACCACCTCCTAGAGTCTTTACCCTCCAGTACCACATTTAGACTATAGCACTCTGCTGCAATGCCCTTGAACATATGATTTGCACATTGAATTACTGAATGCACAAGAGTATGCTGATGAACAGGACATTAGTAAACGATTGGTAAATGATTGACATCATTCACCAAAAAGGTTTCTACAAGGGAAAGATGTATGGAGTGGGACATTTCTTAAAAGAAATCTGTCTTGCTGGATAATATCTGGATATAAGGCCTGCCATGGGGCACAAAACATTTTCAGTGCATAGTTGAACTTATACTAAAGGGCTAAGGGAGGGGTTCTCCAGGAGCAAGGTCTAATACAAAGCCAAAAAACAAAAACAAACAATCAAAAAAAGAACCCTGCAGAGCTAGGAGAGGATACTGGAGCTTTGAAGTGCCCTCAGAGAACCGTCGCCTTCCATGGACTAGAAGTGAGATATTAATGGCTGTACAGTAGTTTGCAACAGGGACCTGCACCACGTAAGACAGAAGGTTGACCCTTAGTGGAGATACAACCTTCTAAGTGCAGTAACCATAAATTTATTTTTAAATGGGCAAAACAAAGTACTACTAGACAAGGAGATATGTCTTAACTCTGCCAGGTCTCTAGGGAAAACATGAGAGTGAGCAGCTCCAGATATGATAACGCACAGGCTTGGGCACAAATATATATGTACTATCTTTCTGATTCAGGAAATCCCAGGCCCAGAAATTAAAGTGGTTTTTGACTGGGAACATCTGGAGTGTATTGGCAGAGAAACAAACACCCTCAGCTTATATTTCACTGGCATGCTAGAGATTCCATGAGCTCAGAGTCCAAAATCTAAAAACAGAAGGAAATAAATTACAGTTGGCAGAGAACTCAAATGCAAAAGACATATCCTGAGAGATATTAGAATTTGGAAATACAGACACATAATATAAAACTAATGTAACTGCTTAAAGAGTTAGAAGTAGAGATTTCCAAATATGAGAGAAGTGCGATATCAGTAGCTGTCAGGGAGACTTGACAAAATAAAGCTGCTTATCGTGGACTATCTAATTGCTGAAATAAAGAATAATAGCTAAGCTAAAGTGGAAACTTAAAACTATCTGTAAAGATGTTATTGGACTAGATGAGAGGTGTATTACTCAATACACAGCATGGAAAACATAAGCTACTACAGAAGGAACTAAGGAAAAGGTAATTTCTAAGCAAAAACACTGGTTCCTTTTCCAGAACTCTAAAAGGTGTGCATTTTCAGATTCAGCACACAGCAATCCCCACATAGATTCACAAGAGGGATTCCATATCCTGCCATAGGGAAACAAATTACATAACAATAAGTTACAATTAGGCTGAGAACAGATTCATAAATAGTATTATCAACACCCCCGGAGAAGAAACAAAAGAACCACCAGTCTAGAATTGTATATATAGTTCAATGCCCATCAGTAATGAGGGAGAATTAAAAATCTTTTAGCCAAACAAAATCTAGAACACTTCCCAGCAATGATCTTAGAAGCCAGTTCTGAGGGGAAGACAGGTTGTGATAAATAAAAATTGAGCAAAGTAATCAGATTGTTTTAAATACCCAAGAATGCCAGATAGCCTTTTTAAACTAAGCTATCTGTCTTCTAAAGTAATCTATCTAAGCCACAACCAGCAATGGACATTATATTTAATGGCAGAACATAAAAAGCTTTTTGTTTAAAGTAAAAAAAAAACACAGCAAAAATGTCCACCATTGCTTCTATCCAACATCCCATGGAAGGCCCCTACCAAAATAGTGAGATAAAATATATTTCAAGATTTGAAAGGTAAACAAAACTTATAAAACTTTTATAATGTGCATCCAATATACCGTCCACATGGGAAAAAAACCTAGGCAACAATTTACTGCAGTGAGTGAGAGTTAAATTCACAGTTTCTCTGGAGACTAACTTATTGCTCTTCCAGGGGGCAACTAGCCCGCTCCATCCAAAGTGGATATTCCAGCTACAGAGTGTGTTATTATCTGTACAGACTACAACTGATCCTTCTTCTCTTGATGTGTCCAGAGGCTGGGACAAAGACATTTAGCTGCAGCGATATCAAGACTTGTCTAGGGATATTTCTATACATACTAACAGTTTCTAAGTTATGCACTGAAAACACATGAACAGATGGCAAGAGAAAGCTGACCAATATCCAAATGGTTACAGAAATGATGTTAAGAAGACAACAGAACTCTGTCCAGCTTCTTGCCAGTTAGCGGTGAAGCCAAGTGATTAACTCGGTAGGGGATCCAAAAGAGGTGGGGCTGGAGACTGTAGTCACTCAACAGCTCACCTTTCTCCTGGTTCACCTGAAGCTCAGTTTACTGGCTTCTTTTCTATGACAGCTTTCTATTTTTCCATGTAATCCCTTACATATTTTTTAGCTGAACCATTTTTTTAATCCTCTAAAGAGGAAGAAAGCAAATAGCGACAGGATTTTCTGACTGGGAAGACAGAGAAATGAGCCTTCTACTAGGTTAAGAATTTGTTTCACTACCCCCAGAAGCACAGCCTCCAGCAGCTGTTCTTTTCCTACTCCAGCCCAGATTGGCAGGAGCTTGTAATCCTTTATCACTCCTGCCCCTAGGACCTTGTTCTTCATGCACTTTGCTCCACCAATGGGAAGATGCTATCAGCAAGACTAGTTTCCTAGGGAAGCATCTCTCCTCCCTAGAAGGAAGACAGCTCGCTGGGTGAGCCAGGCATCTGGTGGATTCAGTCTGACTTGATTTCATTGAGTTTAAGAGATGCAAGAAGAATCTATTTCCCCTGATTTCAATTCACAACATCCTGAGAGGTGTTCCCAGTGGACATCTCTCACTCCTCTGGAAAGTTGTAGTACAGTTGCAGGAAGCCTGGGAGTCCACACCTGGGAGATGATGGGCTTTTAACTGCTTTGGATATCTGCTGCTATGATCTTCCTTGAATCCAGTGCTTCTTGGTAGAGACACTCTCTCTTAAATCAGAGGCAGCTGTGTTCACAAGCACCATCCTCACTGGCCTTCTGAGACATGCTAACACAGAAGAAAAGGAGCCTCTCACTCTGAGTCATCTCCATCAGCAAGACTGCTTCATGGAAAAGGTGTAAATTGATCTTTTTCCTCTCATGAGTCGGCTGGGAGAATTGGAGACAGCATTGGACAACTCATTACCAGACATACAGAAAGAACAGAAAACACATCAGGCTGGTCCCATGATCCAAAGCATTTGGGAAACATATCAGTCTTAACAATTAACACTCAGGCTTTAGCCCTCAGAGTGTGGCCAAAATTGTGTTAGGATCCTGAATGGAGCCTCGGGAAGAAAGGAAGTGGCTAAGCATGGATGCCGGCTGTCATGGGCATCCTGGTTCTGTGCCCTGAAGTGTGAACAGCTCCACTCCTGTGGCACCATTGGCTTTTGTGGCTGGTTCTTCAAGAGCTGAGTGAGCATGAAAGTCTTTCAAGCATTCCTCGAACTACAGGGCTCCTGTAATTTCTCCCTTGGGGGCCTACTTCTCTAGCAAGAGTTTCTTTCAAATAGACCCTGCCTGCTGGATCCCTCCTGGAGGAGGGCATCAAACACACTGTCACTGTGGACAGTAGCTTAGCAGTTTCTAACGGAACTAAACACATTCTTGCCATATGACCCAGAAATCCCACTCGTGGGCATTTATTCCTGAGAAAGAAAAACCACAAAACAAAAACCAGTATGTGTGTTGATGATAGATTTGTCAGTAGTAGACAAGCAGTGGGCAAATGTTATGGCCTGCAGAATTCTTACGGAGGCAATTCTGGGGAACTTTGCAGTCCCTGTGTGTCGTAGATCATTGTCCTCTGAGCATGACACTCATAACCATCTTCATCAGAACAGCTGCTGACTAGTTGCTAGATGCCCTCAAGATCAAGCTTATTGATATTCTTTCATAATAGGCGAGGTTGAGGAGAGTCAGTAGACCCTTACCTGAGATTCAAGCCATTACTTTCCTACACTCCCCTCCTAGCTCTATGTAATTCTGCCGAAGATGCATGTTATTTCATGGTCTTGGAAGGTGATGGAGTACACACTGTGGAAGGCTAACTAAAGGTGGGACGCTATCTACACAGCTACGAGGAAGTCATTATCCATGCTGGAGTGAGACTTTTTGGTAATATGGTTGCTGTGGGGATACATGCTCTGTAAGTAAGCTCAATAAACTGATTAGCTCATCAACTGGAACTTCAGTGATTTCCAACTGTAGTCCATCGCCGGTGTCCTATTTTGCCAAAGCTCACATAACAGTGAGTCTCTGTGACAGGTGTTATTGGTTGCCAACTTGACTACATCTGGAATGAACTACCATTCAGGAATGAGGATCACACACTCTAAGAGGTTTTTGTTTTTTTGTTTTTTTGTTTTTTTGTTTTTTTTTTTTTGCTTGGTTTGAAGTAGGTGAATCCATTCCTAGTCCAGACCTCTGAGGTAGGAAAAAGACACACATCTTTGATCCAGATCTTGAGGTGAGAAAGCACACCTTTAATCTGAGCCATACCTTCTGTGGAAAGTCTAGATAAGGACCTAGAAGAAGGAAGCTTTTGTCCTTTGCCTGCTTGCCCTTGCCTTGCTAGCACATCCATCTAGTGGCATTGAAGCCTACTTCTTCAGGACTCCAACACATACAGAAGACCAATTGAGACATTCAGCCTTGTAGACTGAGCAACTACTAGATTCTTGGACTTTTTGTTCAGTCAGCCATTGTTGGATTAGCAGGACTACAGCCTGTAAATTATTCCGGAATATATATATATATGTATGTATGCATTTATGTGTATGTATATATACATATTTAGAGAGAGAAAGATTCATTCTATAAGTCCTGTTACCCTAGAGAATCCTGATTCATAAGTGACAGAGTAAACACTACCTACAAGTTATTGCTCTGTACTCAGAAGACCTGCTGAGCCCTGAAGGTAGCCCAGGATACTTGAAGATGCCCCAGGCCTCTCCAGTTTGCCTCTGCCAGCCCCCAAGTCTCCCATTTCCATCTGCCTAAAATTCCACCACTCCTCCACCTTCTTAATGGGAAGTTCGTACAGATGCATCCTATGCTTGGTCCCCCACCACCAGCCATTGATTCTCATAATTTCTCTTTTTAGCTCTGTCTTCTTCCTCTATGGACTTCGCCTATTGGGCCTTTCTATGGCTAGTATGACATTGGTAGAGAGATGATGCTCAGGAAATAGAAAAAGTCCTTAAGACTGTTTTATAAGAATTTAATTAAGCATATCTGTGGCTTTCTTCAAGGACTTCTGGAGAGGTCATTTTATTAATAAAATGGGTAATTTCTGGGGCCCCAGTGGCTTGCACTTCTAGACACTGGGACTACAGGAAACACTGTCTCTCTAGGGACAGAAATCAGTAAGATGAACAGAGAACCAGGCACAGATAATCAATCGTCTGGTTGGAGGAATTCCCATGTGAAGTTCCTCAAATTCTCATAAATTCTACAAATCATGAAGTGTGGTTTGTAAAGAGATGTGTTAGGAATCTATTACAGGGTTAAGCTTTGAACCTGCAGTGAAACGTGTTATATCTTGAGATTTGTCTACAAGATTGTACACCAAGGAGATTAGCAAAACATACCCATATCACTTAAAACAGTAGTTTGCAAAAGATAATTGAATCACTTGGGGACTGTTTTAAATGTCAGTGCTGAGACAGCATTAAGTCAGAATGGCTGAAAGGGACTCAGATCTTGACATGGCCACAGCGATGCTTACTTGGTAGCCATCTTTGGTGGGGAAGAGCATTCCTAACCAGAGTCATGTCCAATGCAGTCCTATTTAGTTTCCTCCTTTTAGAGAATATGTTCTAGAACCCTGTAACAGATGTGAAACAATGGAGAATGCTGAATTCAGTGTACACACATTTCATTCTTACATAGATTTTAGTCACCTCAGTGTGTGATTTGTTTTCTGCTTAAAAACACTCATCTTTTAACGTAGAAGTACTTTAAAGCTTCTCTGTGGCTGAATTTTTAGCATTATTTCTCTTGTGCTTTGAGGTGATTATTAAATCAAATAAGGGTTTCTTGAACATATTACAATCCTGAGACAGTAGTGTTTATAACTAAGATAGGTGATAAGTGGAGGGCTGTGCATACAATATAGATATGCCAGACAAAAAGCCAACTCGCCTCCCAAGGGGAATGTGTTCAGAGTCCATCACAGAGTGCAATGGCACCAATTTAAATTACCTATTATACACTTTGGGGTGCTTTCCACTCAATACTTTTGGACAATAATTAATTATAAATAACAACGACCACTAAAAACAAAACTGCAGGAAAGGGACCACTGTATTATAATACAAGCCATTTCCTCCCCTGCTGGGAGAAGGCAAACTTCAGTTATTCTGAGGGAATAGGTTCTGAGGGCTATATGTATTCCTCTTCCTTTCTGTCATTAAAAGGGTATTACTAATAAATTTTATTTATTTTACAATTGAAAGGAAACTAGTAAAGGTTCCAGAATTATGTACTAGCATCACAAAAACATCTTTACACTCAAAAGCTCTCTGGCCACCATTCCCAAACACCCTGTGCAGCATTGAAAATTCCAAGCCCTCATCTCACTAACAGTACACTCTGATGGTGTTTATGTAGTTTTTATGGCACTTAATGCAAAGACTTGTATGTAAGCATCTGCATATCTCAGCTAAAAACATAAGCAACTACATTGGATGTACAACTTTGAATGAGTAAATTCCCTAGCAGACACTGGGATAAGAGATTTGAATGGGAATGGAACTACTATTATTTGAAAGTGAACCACTGGGACCTTGCTATGCTAGTCTCTAATAATGAGATTTGACAAGTGGGAAAAAGAAAAGATCAGGAAAATACAGCTAGAATACGTCCACCCACACTAGACTTACCTCTTATTCTATAGTGCATTGAAGAGGGAGAAAGGGGGGAGAATGCAGATAAGACAGTAGCTTTACAAACAGAAAAGATGAAAGCTGGCTTTGAGTTTCTGTGGATGAATCTAGCAGTGGTGTCTCACCCAAGCCTTCTGCCATCAGCATCACTGATGGACCTACAATGACCCTCCAATGATAACTTATATATTGATACAAGAAGGTTAAGACACCAGTCAAAACCACCACACAAGAAAAGGGAACTTTCAACACACACTAGATTTTAATCACAAACAGAAACACAAGTTTGCAGAATTGGTAACCAGCCAGCCTAAAGGACAATGTCTAACGAAGGTCTGCTTGTTATTATCTGGGGAAAGAATGCTCAAAGATGCAGAACGTTTGCTGCATCTGACCTTGGACTACTGGCTGTTCAAGCACACCCAGAAACCATCTCAAGTACCAAAGTCATATTTCCACTGTTGTCAAGAAAAGTTAATACACTCAAAGCTTCCTGGAGAGCCACATTGGCAAAAGAGATAGCTATCATGGGCCTCATAACCAGGCCTCTCGTGTACTTGCCAGCACCTATAAAAGTCAAGGCTGGGAATAGAAAGCTCCATTGTCTAACAGCTTCTGTTCTTGTCAAATTACCTGATTTTCTTTTCCTTTCGTTTACTTATCCAACCAACTTGGGCATGTCCACAAACAGTTCATCTGACCATGAGTAAATAAAACACAGTTCCTAACCTAACACAGTTTATGCCCTGGAAGCAGGTATGTCCAACTTCTAGAAATTGCAACAAAATTTGTATTGGAGAATGGCACACTTAAGGTACAAAAAAAAATTACCAAAAATATCCCTTAATCCTTAAATGTATGAGTATTTATTGAACCACTTCCATAGCTATCCTGGGCCACAAAGAAAAGGAATAGAGCCTTAACTTCTACACTGATTAAGGATGATAAAGGAGTGATGAAGATATATACAACATGGTGTGGGAAGTCGGGGAAGGGCAAACTAGGGATCGTGAGGCGATCCTGGAGAATCAGGATGATTGAGTCAGGTATGAAGGTTCAGACCACAGGAGAAAGATAATTGAAGTTTTACTATGTAGGATATAAACCTTTCACAAATTTATTTATTGGAAATTAGCCAAGCACATTAGCATCCTTATACTTCCAATTAGCATTCTCCTGGGTCAGCACGTTTTCTGCTTACAGAGCATGCAAGAAGCAGAGCCAGATCTTAAAGTAAGGTGAGAATGAACACAAAGGTTAGATCCATTAGGGGAAAGTTGGTGTTTCGGCATCAGTGTACAGTGAGATATAAGTCCTTGGGGTTGGGGAGAAAGAGATACAGAGATCAAGCTTGAGAAGGACAGAGAGCAGAGCAGGAAAAAGAAAGGAAGGGCAAAGAGAAGGAGAGGAGAGAGAGATTGCCTTCCCAGAGCAGAAAGTTCAGAATAGTGAAGCTGGCTTTAGATACAAGCTTGAGGAGAGTTGGTGGAGGTGAGGTAGATGGGCTACTACCCTTTCTCATGGTGACTTTTTAAAAATAATTTCTCCCCATGAAAGAAAATTGGCCAATTTCCAATAGGCTTTAGACATGTGTGTGTGTGTGTGTGTGTGTGTGTGTGTGTGTGTGTGTACACACACACACACACACATACACACACACACATGATTATAAAACTTGGTGTCATGGTTAGTTTCAATGTCAACTTGCCACAATTTAGAAAAACCTAGGGAAAAGGTCTCTATTGAGGAATAATCTGGATTTGACTAAACTGTGGACATGTCTGAGAGATTGCCTTTGTTGGTGTGCTGGATAGTTTTATGTCAACTTGACACAAGCTAGAGTCAGTGGAGAGGAGGGAGCCTTAATAAAATTCTTCAATAAGATCATCCTATAGGCAGGTATAAATCATTTTCTTTTTTATATATATAATGTTTATTTATTACATCAAGTTACATCTCCATCATAGTGCCCCCTTTCCACCCCTCCTCATTCCACCCTCCCACCATCTCCTCCCTCTCCCACCCATCCCACTCCTCTGATGTGGAGTGTCCCTACAAATCAACCCCTCTCAGTTCAACAGTCATATGAGGACTAAGAGCTTCCTCTTGTACGGGGGGCCTACATGGTAGCACCACTAGGGAAAATTGTCCCACTGATAGGTAACAAAGTCTATGTTCCTGGTCTTTTTTGATGTGTTGGTTACAGGATAGTTATCCTGTACTATATGACTAAAATCCAATTATAAGTGAGTAGATGCCATATGCATCTTTCTGAGTCTGGGTTAGCTCACTCAGGATGAGCTTTTCTAGTTCCATCCATTTGGCTTCAAATTGCATGATTTCCTTGTTTCTGATAGCTGAGTAGTATTCCATTGTGTAAATGTACCACATTTTTTTTATCCATTTGTTGGTTGAGGAACATCTGGGTTGTTTCCAATTTCTAGCAATTACAAATAAGGCTGCTATGAACATAGATCAGGATATCTCCTTGTGGTTTGGTGAGGAATCATTTGGGTGGATACCTAGAAGTGGTATGGCTGGATCTCGAGGTAGTGATATTCCAAGTTTTCTAAGATATCGCCAGACTGATTTCCATAGTGGTTGTACAAGCTTGCACTCCCACCAGCAATGGAGGAGTGTTCCCCTTTCTCCACAGCCTTGCCAGCATGTGTTGTCATTTGGGTTTTTGATCTTAGCCATTCTGACAGATATGAGATGGAATCTCAGAGTCGTCTTGATTTGCATTTCTCTGATGATTAAGGATGTTGAACATTTCTTCAAATGTCTCACTGCCATTAGAGATTCCTCCATGGGGAGTTCTCTGTTTAGCTCTGTTTCCCATTTTTTGATTGAATTATTTGGTTTCTTGGTGTTTAATTTCTTGAGTTCTTTATAAATTATGGATATTAACCTTCTGTCAGAAGTGGCATTGGTAAAGATCTTTTCCCAATCTGTAGGCTGCCATTTTGTTCTATTGACAGTGTCCTTTGCTGTACAGAAGCTTTTCAGTTTCATGAAGTCCCATTTATTGATTGTTGGTCTTAGAGCCTAAGCTATTGGTATTCTGAGCATTTTCTTAATTAGTGATTGATGTGGAAGGGCCCAGTCCACTGTGGCTGGGGCCACCTCTGGCAGGTGGTCCTGGGTTCTATAGGAAAGCAAACTGTGCAAGCCATGGGAAGATGCAAGCCAGTAAGCAGCACTTCTCAGTGGCCTCTGGATCAACTCCTGCCTCCAGTTCCTGCCTTTTTTGTGTTCCTGTCCTGACTTCCTTTAATGATGAATAATGAATAACTAATTAATAATGGAAATGTAAGCCAAACAAGTCTTTCCTCTCCAAGTTGCCTTGATTATGGTGTTTCATCACAACAATAGTAACCCTAACTAAGACAGTTGTCAATTGACTCATCCCGCTGTGGGTAGCAGTCTTCCATGAGCAAAACACTGAATTATGTAAGCATTAAGAAAGCTAGCTTTGCAGGAAGTAATCCAGTGAGGACCCATTATGCTCTTTCTGCTTCTGGCTGTAGATGAGATGTGACAAGCTGCTGCATTTCTGCCTTGACTTCCCCTCAGTGATGAACTAGAATCTGAATTGTAAGCCAAGTAAACCCCTTTCTTCTCCTCTCCTAAGTTGATTTTGGTCAGATTCTCTACCACAGTGACAGGATGAAACTAGAACAGTGGAGAAATTTGAGCAAGTTGTACAGACTCGAGTTACCCAGCAGGAAACAGAGGCTTCGGGGACTCTACAGACTCCAGGACTCAGTGACACACATCCATTGGACTTCCTGAGATAGAGCCAACCAGAAGCCCAGAGGGGTGCCCCAACACCTCATCATCCTCAACTAAAGAATTTCACCCAAAATCATCTTGATTTCTTTCCACCAATTTTAGTTGAAATCCATATCCCCTCCTACGCACACTGGCCAGAAAGTCCCAAAGCAAGCGTGTTGGCTTCTGGGCCACCACCCTAGTCAATCCAACCCAGGAGATCCCACACAACTAATAAGGTAGTATAAGGCATGAGGAGAGCTCTGGAACTGGGATTCAATGAGACCTTGCTTTCTAAGCCCCACTGGTTTCTGCAGCTCTGCCCCACAAATATTCCAGAATGTCCAAGATGAATATGGTATTGTTGGCCTTCATGACCCAAATAGATGCTATCAGCTCCTGACTTGGAGCCCTTCCTCTTCTCCAGCAAGCCTGACACCCACCTGGTTGAGACAAGCCTGTCTTTCAGACCTTCTAGGGTCTTCCATGGTACATATACCATGATGACTGGAGGCAGCAGAGGTAGTTTGAGGACATGCTGGCTCATTCACTAAGTGTTATCCTTGCCTAGGCTAGAGCCATGGAAATCAACAGAGTAGACAAGAAAAGGGGTGTAACATGGAGGACAAAGAAAAAACAGTCAAAAAGAATATCTCTTGTATTTCCTAAAACTGTGTTTGCTCCTTCCTTGCTCCCTAGTGCAGTGTTAGGAGGAGACCTTTGTCACTGCCCTCACACCCTGGGAGCAACAACTCTCACAAAGCTTCCCATTATTTTATTCTTGTTTTAAAAATTCAAAACTAGATGATCTGAGTTGCTTGAGTCACAAGCCCAGTGGAAGTTCTCCTAACACTAAAAACTTCTCTTACTGTACAAGGAGAATGACTTAGAAAATGTAAGCCCCTCTCTTTTGTAGGAGGTCCTTATGTGTTTGTATAAGTAAAGTCTATGGTGATAGAGAAATTAATTTTTTTAATTTTTTATTTAATCTTGAGATGTATATATATATATATATATATATTCACACAATGAAATATGATCACATTTACCCCTCATTCACACCCTCCAACTCTCCCCATAACCTCCCAATGTGTGTGTTGCTCACATATGCAATTATGTGGACCATCTACTGGAAGATGGGAAACCTACCAGTGCAGTCATCAAAACCCAATAAAGAATGATCCTCCCGGCACCTAACCTAGTTTAATTAATTTTTTTTTTTACATTTCCCCTTTCTCCACACCCTCGCCAGCATGTGCTGTCATTTAAGCTTTTGATCTTAGCCATTCTGACAGGTGTGAGATGGAATCTCAGAGTCGTCTTGAGTTGCATTTCTCTGATGGTTAAGTGAACATTTCTTCAAATGTCTCACTGCCATTAGAGATTCCTTCTTTGTAAATTCTCAGTTTAGCTCTGTTTCCCATTTTTTGATCGTATTATTTGGTTGCCTGGGGTTTTAACCAAGCAGAAAACAAAAGTCTCCAAGGAATATTCCTGGGTGATGTTGCCATGTACTTAATTTTCTGCCTATGCTTGTAAAATTCTGAAGCGCATGCCATCAAGCATATTATAGAATTCCCTGGAACTTGTTGGGGTTTGGTGTGCTGCTATATATTCTAGTGCTAATTACTGACTCCCAAGATGTGGTTCCCACCCAGATGAGCACCTTCTCACATATACTTGTCTTTGTTGTGTAAACCTTGCTCTACCTATTTTAAAGTTGATTGGTCAATAAAAATGTTGATGTCTGTGACTTGGCGGACGACAGGAAGGCAGGGTGTAGGTTCACAGACTTTGAAGTAACAGAAGAAGCACCAGGGAAAATGGAGGAAGGAAGAGAGACAACATTGGTTCAGTGGATAAGAAAACCACATGGTCAGGAGGAATAGGCTCTGAGGATCCTCATGGAGTGGAGAAATGCATCCAATTGAAACATGTGCAAGCATTTATGGGGGTTTTGGCTGGGAAGTTAGCTTAGAGGGTTAAAATCTGCCCAGTCCCAGTGCTTAAGGCCATATTAAAATCTAAAATAAAAAAAAAAAGAATGATCCTCCCTCCCTCAACAACTACCTGCCCCCAGTAGCTCCTTTGCATAGGGTGGAGCCTAGAGATAATCTACCCCTTCTATGCTGGGATTTAAGTCAGCTTGATCTTGTATAGATCTTATCCAGGTAAAAGAAACTGCTGTGAGCTCATGAATGCAGCTGCTGTGTCATGTCTAGAAGACAGCAGGTCACAACACTCCTCCTCGCCCTCTGAATCCTTACGTTCTTTATGCTTCCTCTTCCTTGATGTTCCCTGAGCCTTAGTGGTGGTGGGGTTAATATAGATGTCCCATTGAGAGCTGAGCACCCAGTCTCTTACTCTCAGCACTTCAATCAGTTATGCATCTCTGCATTGACCACTATTCACTGCAAAACAAAGATCTCTGGGTTGAGAGCAGCCCAGGTCTATGAGGGTAAATATGACTATTTAGAGGACAACCTGACAGCATCAGCATTTACTAAAATACTAAGAATCGCCTCTGCACCAAGCCCTATGATCTCCCCAGTCACAGGCTTTTGACAAGGAATACAGGACCAAGCATGTTTCCCTGTGTAACACCCTTCAAATCCAATCATAAAATGGTTAGTTACACCATAACAGTCATGTCACTATTACACCAGTAAGCAAGCACCTCTTATCTTGCAGGTCAGTAGTTCAGTCTAAAGATTCCAGTGCCCAGTAAGATACCAATGTCTTTTCTCCCATCAGTCTCTGGAGTAACTTTCCAGGACTATGAAAGTCAACCAGCAGGGATGTTTCCTGGTCAGTTTGGAACTGATTTCTCTATGTCTTACAGCCAAAATGTTTGCTATCATTAGCAATAGGGTCCTACCATGTAGTTATGATGGATATCAAGGGCAATGGCAGTAGCCTGTGTTGTTTGAGAGGCTTCTAGAGCCTCTCTGATCAATCATTTCCAAGGATGTTTTCCTTACCTTGTACTGAAATTTACACTTTTCTGGAGGAGCACTGTCCACCAAGACAAGGTAATTCTGCTTGAACTTTCATTGTAGAGTTGTATTGTATTTTGAAATCTTGTTAATTAGTGGTTTCTATGAAGTTTTTCCATACATCCTTAGTTGTTCTGGTTAACCCACCTACTATCCCTTTTCTCTCTCACCCCCCACTTCTCCATCCCTGCTTAATGTTTTAACCCTCAGTATTTCCCCTCTTCTTCCTTTTTACATGTGTTCTGGCATCCCTCCACTTTTTTTTTTTTAAGTTGGGCTGTGAGACAGTAGACGTCCACATGACTTTTCAGCCCTCCATCCTTTGAGTTAGTCCTCCTTTCAACCCTGGTTTCCTACCTGCTCCCACATCTTTCCATGCCCTCTGGACTCCACCTCATGATTTCTGCTTCATCTACAATCCCCTATCCCCACTCTTAACATGCCCTGCAAAGGTCCCTCTGGGTGGCCTTCAGCAATTGTGTCACATTATGGGTTGTCACAGGGTTGCTTCTAGCACATGGATAGTACCTAGAGATGCTGATTGCCATCCTGTGGTACACAAAAGATTACATGAATCTAAATGGCAGTAATCATGAGGTTGGGCTATTTTTGCTTTAAGCTTCTAAATGACATTATTCCAAATAACTTTCAGTATTCTTCTTCTGGCAGTTACTGAGGAACTAGTATAATATTAAGACAATACAACTCTGGTTCTGGAAACTCATGCCTAGTAGAGGAATGACAGGGTGTCCAATACACATAATACAGAACATGCTAAGTGCCCACGTGGAAATGTAAGAAAATAAAGGGAGGGCATTAGTATGAGGGTGGAATTGAAGGGCGTGGTGTCACTTTTTCCTGCAGACTGCAGTTTTCCTGTAGCCTGCTTAGTTACATTCAAAGACATCACTCTTGCACTGAAACTTGAGGAAATTGCCAGGGATGCTCAGAAAATCCCTACGTACTTTTAAAATAATCTTTCTGTTTCCATATACATTTCCTTAGAGAGATGAGACAAACAACTTATTGGTTCTTTTTTGACTTTGTTTCTTATTAAAATTATTTTTCTAAAACAAGAAAAAGGCTTTATTTCTCCTTTTAGTTTATTCTATGTATAGCTCTAAAATATTGATGAACACACCCCAGAATTCTATAACTGCTAACAGAGCAATACATACCTTGTTTTGTTTTGCCTCAGATGGCAACATAAATTAATGCACAATTTTGAGAGTGCACTTTCCTAAACATCTATTGTTACGTGGCCTCTACTTTCTTCAATACAGAGAGCTAATTGTGTAACAGGAGTAATTGCCTCCTTCATGCCCGCCACTGTTTACCAATCTGAAAGAAAAGGTTTAGGAAGAAGTCAAATGAGTGTCAGAAAAGAGGGACATTTTCCCCCGAGAACACTAGGGAGCAAGCCAATCAGAGGGACACCTATGTTAGGTTTACCAGGCTGGAGTTGCCACTTCCATCATGGGCATCAGAGGAAATGGTGCGCCTCTCACCTCAGTATTTAGATGGTAATAGCACTGTCTGCATCGTCGCCTAGAAACTCACAGCAGAAGGCAGGTATAAGACTGAACTACACAGTGCCTTATACCTGCACAGAAAGTGTGCCAGGCAATCTTAAAACTGAAATTAATGTGCACATTTCAGGATCTACTTACTGATTACAGTGTACAATACGTATTAAGCAGCAATGTGGTTTTGTTTGTGCTTTTGATAATGCTGACTTTACATCTTGACTCGGGCACTTTCCATGCTAGGATCTAGGTAAGTTGATACAACCTTTCTGAGTCTGCATGCTGCAAACTGTGAAAGGAGGAAAGCCACACTTGTTTATCAGTTTGTTCCTTATTCTATCAATCTGGATCCTACAGAGCAGCGGTTCTCAACCTGTGGGTTGTGACCATCAGAAAACATATATTTCCGATGGTCTTAGAAACTGAGATACTGCTCAGTAGCAAAATTACAGTTATGAAGTAGCAACAGAAATAAATTTATGCTGTGGGGGTTTCTAAGACCATCAGAAATATGTGTTTTCTGATGGCCATGACCCACAGGTTGAAAAATGTTGCTAGAGAGGAAATAATAACTAATCAACTAACTATAATATAAATAATTTAATATAGGGAATATATTAATTAACCAAATTGAAAAAATAAGATAAACCAAAAGAGTAAAATGGCAGTGAATAAGAGCTGACAGGATGGAAGCCTGGGTGCATGGAAGACATGGGTGCTTGTGCTCTGAGGCAGGAGAAGGGTAACCACTTCTGAGGCACGATGTTGCAGAGGTCTGGGAATCCACAGAGCTGAGCTGGCTGGTTCCAGGAAGGTGCAAGAGAAGAATATATTGGAACCAAGCACCATGGGAAAGTGATCCCTGGCTCTAGCTTCCATTTCACCCTAGCCTCCTGGCTGCATACAACAGAGGAATTCTCGCAGATAGGCAGTCTCACAAAGCAAGGGACAGAGGCTGGAGCTGAGATGTGGATAGCTTCATAGATGACACATAGATACTCACACTCATGTGCATTTGTGGGGTGACTATCTGTCCGGTGGGCTGAGTAATGGAGAGTCTAAAAAACATAGGCTGAAAATTCTTAAGTTCTCTGCTCAAGATGGCTCACCTCCCTTGGGCCCAATGAGAAGCAGAATGGAAAAGGAAATGAGAAATAAACTACACAAAAATAGTTCCTGCCTTAAGTCTAAATTTGCACTGGGTACATGGGCTTAAAGAGCAAAGCAAGATACCAAGTAAATACAGTTGGGTTTCTATATCCACAGTTGCCATAGCCTCAGATCCAACCAAAGACAGAGCTAAAGTATTTAAATATGAGCGTGAGCATGCGCAGACTTCCTCCTGTGTTTCTTGAACAAAGCAGTATAACAATGGTTCACACTCCATTTGCCTTGTACCACACAATTGTATCACACTTACAACTACTGTAAGTCTCCTGGAAATGGTTTAAAATATCTGTTGGAGGAGGGGACTGGACACATAGCTCATTAGTTAAAACGGTTTGCACAGAACCCACTTTTGGTTCCCAGTGCCCACATGGCAGTTTACAACTGTCTGTAAACTTCAATTCTAGAGGATCCAACTCCCTTTTCTGGACTCCACAGGTATCCATGTGGCACACAAACATGCATGCAGACACTCACACATACAGTTAGAAATACATATATATATATATACATATATGAAGATTGCATAGGTTCTATGAAAGTAAGATATTTTATATCAAGAATGTAAGCATGTATAGATTTTGGTATATATGTGGTGGGGGGTTCCTGGAATGGGTTCCGCATGGATGTTGAAGGATGACCAGACATTTTTACACAGTTTGAAGAGTACATTAGGCACAACTGGGTTTGTGAACAAAAGACTATTTTCAAGACTTGAGGGAACTTTCACAAACGGCAAAATTTAGCAAGAAACAGTTAAAATGAGAGAAAGCAAAGAAGTGAATCAGAGGACTGGAGATTTGTAGGGTGTGTGGTTATGCATATGTGTGTTGTCACATGGTCTCAAGCCCACAAGATGGACTCATGATGTGAAGTATGGCTCAGGGTAGGGGAACTACTCTGGTTCACAAGGTACTACTTGAATAAGCAAAAATTGCATGTGAAGCACATTATCTTTAGCATAATGCCTTGCACAGACCAGAATATTGGGGGTGGGGGTGTTCTGTTGAATGGGATGTCATGGCATAAGATAAAGCAGAATTGTAAAGGTGCATTTTAACCACATATATCTACGTACATCCCCTGTCAGTGAGATCAAGATCAGGGGCTAAAAGAACTTCAGCGACGATGAAAAAAAAATATAAGTACTAAACTTGTCATCTGCTACTGAGGTCCTGTTGTCAGAGTGAACTGTAGACAGACTGGGAGGAGCTGCTGAAATGTTACAGGCGTTTTTAATGTTGGGCACTTTAGTGAGCCCTGTAAAACTCATTAGTGCAGATTTTGCAGATGAGTTTGCAGTGTCCTCATGGCTAATATTTCCATGTCCTCTTTGGCAGATCCCTTACAGGACTTTGGCCTTTCCATTGACCAGTGTTCCAAACAGATCCAACCGTATCTCAACATTCGATTTGGCATAATTCTGAGTAAGTAGACATGATTACCTATACATGGAGCACAGCAGAGCCTCCTCCTCCTCCTCCTCCTCCTCCTCCTCCTCCTCTTCCTCCTCCTCCTACTCCACGCACACAGTGACTCACATTGACTAGCACAGGAGGCTGTACCACTATCCCACCTTCATCTCTCACAACTGCTCTCTAGTTACCCCTTGTGGCCAAGGAAAACTGTGCTTTTGCATTAAAGAGACTCCAGATGCTTATTTCAATACTGTCAGTCCGAGGTTACCAAAGAAAGCAAAAAAGAAATGATTGTCTTGTTGCTACTCAAACAAGAGACTTGCTTATTACCTCTGCCACAACCAAACCTGCTCTACCCACCATAACAGCATGGTCTGTTACTCACATTACTTTGCTTCCCAAACAACTAATGGATGTTCTCACAAATTGGCAAGAAGAAGAAGAAGAAGAAGAAGAAGAAGAAGAAGAAGAAGAAGAAGAAGAAGAAGAAGAAGAAGAAGAGAAGAAGACCAAATCTTTCTTCTCACCCTAGGCTATGAGGTAGCATGCTTCCTGGTAGTGTCTTGGTTGGTCTTACCATAACACTAAACCAGTATATTTGTCATTCAGTAAACTGAACATCTAGAATCATTCCAGAGAAATGGAAGGAATATTCTCAAACACCAAGAACTCTCACGGGACTGAGTCTTTCTAGAACTCTGCACACTGTCTGGACTCCCAGCATCTGGAGAAATGCTATGGGCAGGGAAACCAAGAATGAAAAGAGAAATGAATGAAGGACAAAAGAAGGAGAGGGAAGGGGCCAAGAAAGAAACAGACGCTGCCAGCAGAGCTCGCTGGAATTCCCTAGGGAGCTGTGTGCAATATCTGCCAGGCAATAGCAGTGGGAATATGCAGACCCAGCCATGTCCGGCTACTATCATGGGGGATAGATAACACTATGGAACTAAAGAACTCTAAAAGCCAGATCTGTAGGCAGAGCACTGAGCCTTACCGGGAACACATAAAACTTAAGGTAGAAATGTTGCTCTGTCGATAACAAAGTGTTCCCATCCCCCTCCCCACATACAGCAGGTTGATGGCTGTGAAGGCACTTTAGACAGTGCTGTTGAGCCCTGAGTGGCCTCCCTACAGGGGATACACACAGCACTGAACTTGTATTTCTCTATAGGAGAGGATATCAGAAAGCTGTTTCTGGACATAGCTCTTGTCGCAAAAGGCTCTTCTATTCTGAACTACTCCTATCCGATCTGTGAGGAGGACCAGCCCAAGTTCTCTTTCTGTGGAAGAAGAAAAGGAGGTAAGCCACCTGTCTTACTGACTGCTTGCACCTGACACTACTGTCCCAGTGGACAGAGCCCTGGCTCTCCCCACTCACCTTTGTGTAACTGTCATCCCATTCATCAGAGCTCTTTGCATAAAAATAACAGGAAATTCTGTGCAGAGGGCCTCCCTTAGACATGTTGTGAACAATGAAATGAAAGATGCATAGGAGATCATTCTAATGGAGGCTTTTTTCCTGAATATAACAGCATCTACTTCAAAAGATTGGCAGCAGAGAGAACCAATAGTTTCTAAAAGTCTATGAGGAGTCAGTATGTTACCAGATTTTCTTTGATGATCTCTGCAGTGGTAAGGTCTTACCCATACAGCAGTAGCTCAGAAAAAGAAAATAGAATAAGACTTTCTAAAAGTCACTGCTGTTCCCAGGGGGGTGACTGACTGATGGGGCTATCAGGTAGCTGCACTCCAAGTGGAGAAGCAGAAACCCCATTGTGTGAGCTTTCTAGTTCATTAAGTTTTGACCCTTTGCTAGACATGGTCCCCTGGTGCACAGGCAAGCCCACCCACCTGTATCCACCTCTCCTTTCCCCTTGCTCTCCCCTTCCAGGCCCAAAAATGCTTCATTGTTTATGGGAACCTGGGCTGTTCTACACTGGGCTCCCCAGAAGTTAATCTCTGCCAGCTGCTCCCTCCTGTCTGTTTTCATTGGCTATAAGGGGTACAATTCAACCCCATATTCCATGAACACCCCCTTGACTGTTTCCCTACTCCAAGAAACTAGGCTTTTAACCAGCACAGATCCTGTTAAAATGACCCAATTGTCCTTACCAAACAAAAATGTAGAAGGCATTGGAGTACCGTTCCCATACCCAGGGATACAGAGGAAAGCTGTTTGTCTGCAAGAAAACCAAATGGAAATTAAGGGAGAATCACCAAATGGGAAGCAATGATTTTGCCCAGTGAGCTGCACTCCACTCAGAACCCCCATCCCAGCCTTCTCTCTCCTCTGCGAACATGGCCAATTGCTCTCTTGAAGCCCTTGCCACCATCATTATCCCCGCTCATTAAGCACACTAGACTGCGGGGCTGAGGAAGTGTCACATTATTGTTTTGTTCCCTGCACACTTGTGTCTCAGTATCTGGTCCTAGAACTCCCTGGGGATAGCAGCACCCTCAGGTGTCCAAGTCTCTCACCAAAGGTGGAGAGCATTTGCACAGATCCCAAACACATACTCCAAGCTGTCTCCGTCATCTCCAAATCACTCACTACACCTATGTCCTCACTACATAAGTAGCTGAAGCACTACATTGTTAGGGAATAAGAGCAGAAAAGGTCTGTATGCTGGAGAAAGTCACTTCCCCATTACACAAATCTTTTCTTTCCACAGTTGAAATCTGGGACTCCAAACCTGCAGTGACAGAAGGCCAATTGTGTTTCAAATTACTTAATATATTCAATAGTATATTCAATAACAATTGTGTTACAAATTCAAAAAACTTAGGAAGGTTGGTACACATGTATACAGACATAAACACACTCAACACATGCACGCACACACACACATGCACAAAAACACACACTCAACACAAACATACACATACACTCATACATAGACACTCACACATATACTCACACAGACACACACCCACTCAACACATGCCCACTCACATACACATAAACAGTCACACATATATAAATATACATGCACATACATACAATCATACACATTCACTCATATATTCACACATACTCAACACAGACATGCACACACACATTCACACGTACACATACACTTACACACAGACACTCAGACACACACAGAGTGAACCAGAGAGCACCAACAAGCATTGTACTATCTACTATTCTGAGGGCTATATACCCAGAAAGTTACTTCCTTGCTAACCTGAACCCACAAAGGGTTCTATGAATGCTCCCCAAATCTGTAAATGCAGAAATTGAGGTTCAGAGTTTCAGGGACATATTCCAATTCATGAGTTGGTGAGGGACCCATGGCTGGAACCTCAGAAGTCTAACTGGAATGCTAACTCCCAAGTCTATAATCTTAGCTAAGAAAAAAAGGGGGGGGGAATGAACCAAAGAACAAACATGAGACATATGGCTGTGTGTGCACATCTTTTGGCCAGGAGTTTATCTTAAATAATCACTTAAGAACTCTTACTATAAATGGTATCAGTTTTCCTCTTTCAACTTAGAGGAAAGGTGTGTGTGTTGTTATTGTTGTTGAAAGTGGCTTTTTATTTTTGTTTTATTATACACTCTAATTTATTTTACTATACTTAAATCTTCTACTTCCCTTCCAACCCTTGTTCCTTCCAACCCCCCAACACTAGGTGGGAGAGAAAGAAGGTTAAAGGGGAAAGGGATGCAGATCTCTTTTACTTTCTGCTGTTAGGGTTGTCAGGTTCTTTTGGGGGCACTATACCAAACTCAGTACTCACACTATCCAGCAGTCCAGCTAACCAGCAACACCAAACACAGCAAACCAGCAAACACAGCAGCAGGACAAACCAGTAGCAGTTCTTGGGAGCACCAGTAGCAGTTCAGGGGAGCACTAGCAGTAGGGAAAGCAACAACCTCTTCCTCCTTCAGAGTACCCTCGTTTCCTCTCTGGTTTTTATACCCCTCTCCCAAGTATAATACTCTCAGCTCAGTATTAACTCTTTGTAGCTTGCTAAGCCACAACCCTGCTAGCTCATGAGACACTTATAGTTTACAGGTGTGGACAAACTAAAGCAGCCCCACATCTGGGAATAAAACAAAAGCATTCTCATATCATAACTGGGATTTTTAAGGAACAAAAATTCTTACCACAGTGTGTAAGACATCAAAGGACACCCTCCAATAATGATCCTCTCCTTCCTAGTTGAGACAGGGTCTCCAGTCATTTGCTACTAGCTGGCTGGAGGACTTCTGAGGACTTTCCTTTCTCTGCTTCCTGTCTCATCACAGGAGCACTGGGATTGCAGGCACATGCTACTCTGCCTGGTTTTACATAGGTTCTACAGAGTTGAATATAGGTTCTGTCTTAGGGTTTCCATTGCTGTAACAAGACATAATGACCATGGCACCTCTTATAAAGGAAAATATTTTATTAGGACTGGCTTACAATTTCATAGGTTTAGCCCATTATTGTCATGGTGAGAAATATGTCAGTGTGTAGGGAGACTTGGTGCTAGAGAAAGGAGCTTAGAGCTCTAAATCTGGATCAGCAGACAACAAGAAGAGATTGAGACACACTTCCTCCAACCACTTCCTCCAACAAAGCCACACCTACTCCAACAAGGCCACACCTCCTAATACTGCCACTCCATATGGGCCTATGGGGGCTATTTTTACTCAAACTATTGCATTCCACTCTCTTGCCACCATAGGCTGTTAACTATATTATAATGCAAAATGCACTTAGTTCAACTTCAAAAGTCTCTATAGTCTATAACAGTCTCCACCATGTGAAAGCTCAAAGTCTCTTCTGAGACTCATGGAAATCTCTTAACTGAAATCCCCTATAAAATCAAAAAGCAGGTCACATGCTTCCAACATATAATGGAACAAAATATACATTATTGTTCCAAAAGGAATGAAAGGGAGTATAATAAAGAAATACTGGACCAAAGCAACAGCAAAAACCAACTGGGCAAACTCGAAATTCTGCATCTCCATGTCTGATATGAAAGTACTCTTCAGATCTCTAACTCCCTTCAGCTTTGTTGACTGCAACACACTTCTCTCTCTTGGGCTGATTCTGCTCCCTGTTAGAAGCTCTCCTTGGAAGGTATCCTACAACTCTGGCATATCCAACATTTTGGGGTCTCCAAGGCAACCCAGGCTTCACCTTCAGGGCTTTACACAATGGCCTCTCTAGGCCTCAATGCAAGGACACCCCTGATACATGGCTGGCCTCAGCTTTTCACATCACATAGTAAGTGCTTTCCCCACTTAGCCACCTCTTCAGCCCCTAGAGATTTTTAAAATATATTTTTATTTGAAATAGGATTACATCACTCCACCTCCCTTTCCTCCTTCCAGCTCTTCCCAGCTTCTCTATTTCTAACACCTCTCATGTCCTCCTGACTCTCAAGTTGATATTCTTTTTCCTTGATTATTATTGTTATATATATGCATATATGTGCATGTGTGTATGCTTGAATAAATATAAATACAACCTGTGGAGTCCATTTTTTTGGTAATGTGTATATGGTTTGTTAAGGTTGACCATTCACTCTTCATTAAGGTCTCATCCCTATGAAAGGCTAATCTTTCTTCTCCCAGCAGTCACTAGTGGCCTATAGTTCTTTGTCTAGGGGTAGGACCCCATGAAATTTCCCTCCATCTATGTTAGCATGTTTATTGGCATGGCCCTTGTTCCAGCCTTGTTTGTACAGCCATTTCTAGGATAGACTGTTTCCTTCCAGACTTGTACAGTCTTTCTGCCCCTCTTACTTGTTGTTCCCTGGGCTATATAGATGCAGGGGCAGTTGTAATAGAGATGAATCCACTGAGGCTGGGCTCCCCAGATCAATGATCTTTTGATCACTAAATTGTGTCTAGCTGTGGTTTTCTATGATCGTCTCCATTTGCTGTAGCTGTAAAGAGAAGCTTCTGTGATGAGGGATGCTGGTTACATGTCTCCGTGGATATAAGGATAAGATTTGGACTGTAGTAAGGAATTATGCTGACCTAGCAAAGTGGTGAAAGTAGGTTCTCCTCTAATATCTATGATCTCATTAACTCTGAGAAACTCACTAATTTTCCAATACCAGCTGCCTACTGTTGGATGGGCCTTAAGTCCAATTAGACAGCTCTTGGTTGCCACTGACATGTGAGTGCCACATTGTACCTTTATGCCCTGGGATTTTTGATGAGTTGAGTAGATAAATGAGTTCCCTCAGCATGATGAACTCTTCATGCCAATCTCATATATATATATATCTGCCTCCCGAGTGGTGGGATTAAAGGTGTGTACCACCACACCCAGTTACTCTTTTCTATATTTTTTAATGTGAGAAAATGAACAAAACAAGGATGCCACAATCTGCGGTAGATCAGCAATCAGAAGAGAAACTACATCAGGAAATGATTCTGAACTGCATTTCCTAGAACATAATTAGGAATTTAAAATTTCTCACAAATGGCAGATGCTAATCCAACCAATCAAGACTTTGGGAGTTTAAAGTACAGAATAGAAAGCTTAGAGGATTTATTACCCTGACATGGGCCCTTTCTAGTCTCATGGTATATGCCTTCCCTAAAGCCCATATAAATACACATATATAAAATAATAGAGGCTGAGATACATATAAGAGAGAATGTGTGGTGTTTGTCTTTCTGAGCCAGGACTAACTTCTTAATATAATATTTTCTAGTTCTTTCCATTTTTCCTGAAAATGACATGAACCCATTTTTCTTTATAGATAAATAAAATTCCACTGTATATATGTGCTCCATTTTATTATCCATTCATCTGTTAAAGGACATCTAGGCTGATTCCATTTCGTTGCTATTGTGAATTGAGCAGCCATAAAAATGGATGAGCAAGTCCCTCTGCAGTAGGATGTAGAGTCTTTTGAATAGATGCCCAGGAGTGGTATAGCTGGGTCATATGGAAGTTCTATTTTAGTTTATTAGAGAAATGTCCTATTGAAATCCATGATGGCTGTACCTGGTTACAGTCTACCAGCCAGGAATAATGCTCTTGTTTCCTACGTTATTACCAGTATTAGTTGTCATTTGTTTTCCTAGTGACAACCCTTCTGACAGGGATAAGGTAGAATCTCAGAATAGACTGAACTGGCACTTCCCTGATAAGGATGTTGAATATTTTTAAAAATATTTACTGACCATTTGTATTTATTCTTTTGGAAAATTGTTTGGCTACTCAGCCCATATTTTAAATTAGATTTTTTGTTTCTTCATTGTTTAGTGCTTCAATGTTTTTGTACATTTTTAGATGTTAATCTTCTATCATATGCATGGATAGAAAAATCATCCCATTTTTTTCTCTATTTCATTGAAAAATAATTTTCCATGCAACATATTCTAATCACAATTTCTTCTCCCCCAACTCCTCCCAGATTTCCCCCACCTTGTACCCATCCAATTCCATCTCCCCCTCTCTCAAATGGGAAGAAAAAAAAAAAGAAAAAGCAAAGAAAACACACAAGAAACACACACAAAAACAAAACTCATTTAAAAAACAATAATATATAAGCAAAATACTGGTGAAGATTAAAAACTATCCAAACAAAACAATCTTTGTTTGGAGACCAAAAAAGAAATAAAAAAATATCCAAATATATCCTTGCGTTCATATGTGTTAGCATCCCTTGCTTGACATGTATTAGGCCTGGTCAATACACCCAGTGAGACTCCATTGAAGAGAACTAATTTTTTGCAAGTCGATGTCAGTTAGAGATAGCTTCCTGGTTAGGGATGTGAGCTCATGTCCCCTTCCCCCTCTCAGCACTGGGATCTCATCTGGCTTGAAGCTATACAAGCCCTGTGGCTGCCACGTGTCTGTGAGTTCATATTTGTGTCAGTTCTGTTGTGTCTGAAAGACACTATTTCCTTGGTGTTCTCCACCTTCTCTGGCTCTTACAACTTTTCCACTTCCTCTTCTGGACAGTTCCCTGAGCTCTGAAGGAAGTGGTTCGATGAAGACATCTCTCATTTAGTACTGAGTATTCCAAAGTCTCTCACTCTCTATATATAGTCCAGTTGTGGGTCTCTGTATTAGTTCCCATCTACTATAAGCAGAAACTTCTCTGATGATGTCTGAGAAAGACACTGACCTATGGATATAGCAAATGTTGTTAGGAGTTATTTTTATTGTTATGTTCCTTTAGCAGAACGATAGTATTTGGTTCCCACTAGCCCCATGGCCTATTTAGTTTCAAGTTCTTGGCCACCTGAGCAGTGTCAGGGTTCCATCCAGATGGGTTCCATCTCATGGAGCAGGCTTTAAATCTAATCAAATAGTGCTTGGATACACCTACATTTGTGCCACTATTACACCAGCATATCATGCAGGCAGGCTAACATTGTAGATTACAGGTTTTGTAGCTGAGTTGGTGCTTACTTTTCTCCTTTGGTTGCATGTAGTGTCTTTCAGTACTATGAATACTAGTCAGTAGGGATGAAGGCTTGACTTCTCCCTGTTCAATGAGATATGTAAGTGTTGTCTTCAGCAATAGCACTGTAGCATCAGAAGGAGAGAAACCAATAAATAGCCTTGGCAATAGCCTGAATTATTTGTGGATTTCCAAGGACCACCCCTCCTTGGCAAAAAACTCAACTAGATATAACCCATTCTTGGCACTGGAAGTTTCACTTGGTTGCAAAAAATCTCTAGTTGGAGTATGGTATCCTCATTATTTGGTGACTTAGATTTTCTTTGAGATATATATATATATATATATATCTCACTTTTCATTTTGATTTCTTTGATATATGTATATATTTTAAGAAGTTTCTAGTAATGGATTTCCATGACTTCTCAAGTGGCCCTTAGTGTTATTGTTCCTCAGTGTATTCTCTCTCTTACTCCCTCTTCCCTCCTCCTCCCCATTTAATCCTCCTGTTCTAATCTCCCCCTATCTCTCCATAATGATACATTCCATTTCCCCTTCCTAGGGAGATCTTTCCCTCCCTCCTAGTCTCTTACTCTAAAACTCACCTCTGTGATTTTATGAATTGTAGACTACTTATCAAAGACTTAACAGCTAACATCCACATATAATAGAATACATGCAATACGTGTCTTTTGGGGTCTGGGTTACTCACTCAGGATGGTATTTTTTAGTTCCATCCATTTACCCATGAATTTCATGTTTTCTTTTTATCAGATAAATAATATTCCATTGTGTGAATGTACCACAATTCCATTATCCACTCATCTGTTGATGAACATCTAGGCTGTTTCCAATTTCCAGCTATTATGAATAGAGCAACAATGAACATGGATGAGAAAGTGTCTCTATAGTCAGAGGTAGAATCGTTTAGGTATATGTCCAAGAGTGGTATAGCTGGATATTGACACAGATCTATTTCTGGCTTCCTAAGGAACTATCACATTGATTTCCTTAGTGGCTGTCCAAGTTTGTACTCCTACCAGCAATGGATGTTTTCCCCTTTTCCCACATCCAGACCACCATGAACTACCATTTGTTTCATTGACTTTGCCTGTTCTGATTGGTAAAAGATAAAATCTCCGAGTTTTTTTTAATTTGCATTTCCTTGTTGACTAAGGCTGTTGAACATTTCTTTCAGTGTTTCTCAACTATTTGTGTTTTGTCTTTTGAGAATTCTCAGTTTTATTCTGTGTCCCAGTTTTTTAATTGAGCTGTTTTGTTGATGTCCAGTTTTTACTTCTTTTCTATTTTACATATTAACTCTATCAGTTGTGTAATTGATAAAGATCTTTTCCCATTCTCTACCCTGCCACTTTCTCCAAATGGTGTTGTCTTGCCATAACGAAGATTTTTTTATTTCATGAGATCCCATTCATTTTGTCAGTATTTGATCTCATTTCTTGAGTTTATAGAATCCTATTCAGACTGCCATTTCCTATACATATATCTTAAAGTGTTTTTCTTATTTTTTTTCTTATAGAAAAAAATGTTTTCAGAGTTTCAGGTCTTATGTTAAGATCTCTGATTCTACATGGAGTTAATTTTTGTGCAAGATGAGAGAGAAAGGTCTAATTTCATTCTACTACATGTGGATATCCAATTTTCCCAGCACTATTTGTTTAAAAAGGACTTTTTCCCAGTGCTCCCAGCAAGTATTTTTGGTGTCTGTAGTATGCACATTTATGTCTGGGTCTTCAGGATCTATATGTGTATTCTTGTACCAGTGCCACACTGATTTTATTACTACAGCATTATTCTTTGCTCAGGATTGCTTTGACAATCTAAGAATTTTATGTTTCTAAATGATTTTTTTCAAAAAATTTTCAGTGTCTGGGAAAAATGATATTGGCAATTTCATGGGGACTTAACTGGGTCTTTAGAGCACCTTTGGTAAAATGGCCATTTTCACAGTATTGATTCTTCCAACCCGCAAGCATAAGAGGTTTTTACATCTTTCAGCATCTTCTTCAGTTTCTTTCTTGAGAAATGGGCTCCTTTTGGTGTTTTGAAGTCTTCATTATAGAAGTCATCACTTCCTTAGTTGGGTTTATTACAATGTTTTAATTTATGATGACTACTGTAAATGGGATCCCCCCATTTCTTCTTCAGCATGTTTGCCATTCATATATAGAATGGTAACAGCTTTTTATATGATAATTTATATTCTACCCCTTTACTGTGTTGATCAGCTCTAAGAGTTTTCTAATAGAATCTTTGAGATCTCATGAATATAATTATATCATCTGCAAACAGAGACAGTTTGACTTCTCTCCTTTCTAGTTGTATCTCTTTTATTGGTGCCTCTTGTCTTACTGCTCTAGCTAAGACTCCTAACATTATATTTTAAAAGAGTGGGAAACATGGATACCTATATCTTATTCCTGATTTTAATAGAAATGCTTTGAGTTTTTTCCATTTAATATAATGCTGGCTATGGATTTGTCCTTATGTATTATGTTGAAATATGCCCTGTATGTTCCAAGTTTCTCTAGGATTTTTATCATGAAAGGATGTTAGATTTTGTCAAAAAGCCTTTTCTGCCTCTATTGAAATACCTATGTAATTTCTGCTCGAGACCACTATATGATGTGTTGCAATTTTGATTTACATGTGTTGAACCATCCTTCCATGTTCAGAATAAAGCTGACTCAGTTGTGATGAATGAACTTTTTATGCTTTCTTTTGTTTGTTTGTTTGTTATTACTTCAAGTTACATCTCCATCACAGTGCCCTCTTTCCACCCCTCCTGGTTACACCCTCCCACCCTCCCCCCTCTCCCACCTATCCTACTCCTCCAGAGTGGGGTGTCCCTACATATCAGCCTCTCCATGTTCAGCAGTCATATGAGGACTAAGAGCTTCCTCTTGCATGGGGGCCTACATGGCAGCACCACTAGCACAAAGTGTCCCACTAACAGGTAACAAAGTCTATGTTCCTGTTACTTTTGTGTGTTGGTTGTAGGATAGTTATCCTGTACTATGTGGCTAAAATCAATTATAAGTGAATAGATGCCATGTGCATCTTTCTGAGTCTGGGTTAGCTCACTCAGGATGTTCTAGTTCCATCCATTTGGCGCAAATTGCATGATTTCCTTGTTTCTGATAGCTGAGTAGTATTCCACTGTGTAGATGTACCACAGTTTTTTTTTTATCTATTCATTGGTTGAGGGACATCTGGGTTGTTTCCAGTTCCTAGCTATTACAAATAAGGCTGCTATGAACATAGATGAGGAGATGGCCTTGTGGTTTGGTGAGGAATCATTTGGGTGGATACCCAGAAGTGGTGTGGCTGGGTCTTGAGGTTGGAAATCTGTCTGGTAATATCTTTTTTATGCTTTCTTAAATTTGATTTAGAAGTATTTTGTTGAATTTTTTTGTCTAATCTTTTCTTCCTGCCCTTGTCTAGACAAGCTCCAACCCTCTTGGCCACACCTCTATTCCTTCAATCCTCTGCCCCTTCTTCCTCCCTTCCTTCCTCTTTTTTGTGGTTCACACCATCTTCTTTCATCTCCTGGCTCCATCCTTCCTTGTCTCCCTTCCCCCTACCACAATGACTAAGTCCCTCACCTAGTGCCAAGTGCTCGGGTGAGCCGAAGATCAACCAAGGCAAATGGTTCTCTGCCATCCAGGACATTTTTGACCTGAGATAAGAGATCTATAAAACTATGATTCAAAGTTACCATATGTGGTGTTTACACTGAACAGGAATAAACAAAATAGCAGGTCAGCCTTCGAGGTAGCTCATCCCTCTGATATTCCACTTCTGAGAACATGAACAAACTAGGGAACTGAATAGAGACTTGCTTTTCTGCCTGCCTTAAAGTTATCTGAATCTGTTACAAAGTGCTCAGCTGTATGTATTCAGTTTGAATAATATTCTTTTGTGTATGGATCATATTTTCTTGATCCATTTTTCTGTTGCTGGAAACCTAGGTTATTCCAAAGTTTATATTCTATAATGAGAAAAACACATTATAATCTCAACTGCCATGCCTCCTTAGTCACATCCTGTCCCATACCCTGTTGGTTCCTTTAGCATCTCAGCAAAAGGTTACCATTTTCTGACCACAGGCTGTGTGTCAATGGGTGCTATATCCAGGTGATCCCTTTGTCCTGTAACACTGGCTTCCATTTCTCTTCTATGCAGATTTAACCCAATATTCCTTCCTCCAAACCCAACCAGATCAATTGCTTCAGTCATTCCCAGAGTCAGGAAATGGTGTTGGGGAGCAGATGGTATGGCTCTGGATTAACTATTATGGGGGTGCAGTTGGATAGGAAAAATAACTGAATGTTTTGTGATGGGCAGCAACTCATGGTTCCTACCTCTGCTCTATCCATGATCTCAACTCAATTTTAGTTTTGTGTGTGTGTGTATAATGAAACTGGAATACTTCTGGCTTCCTGTCTCTGTGGACATGGCAGATAGAGCTATTCCAGAGTAAAGAAAGAGACAGTGGATACTTGTTTTGGTGAATTTGGTGTGGGCAGATGATAGACTGGACAAAATGACACACCAATTGACATCAGATGTCAGGAGGCTCATCAAGTCCTCACACGGAGGAAATTGTCTTGGTCCTCCAAGCTCAAGAAAATCTTACTATTTATCCTGTGCATAGTTCTAATAGAATTAATAAAACAGCTTGAGGAGTCTAAATCTCTTTAAAGGCTCAGAAAGCTTGCCTCAGGCTTACCTGAATGCTAGGCAGGAGGCCTACAGTCATTTCGTTTTCTTATTGCTACGGGGACAATGACT
Organism: Lophiomys imhausi; assembly: GCA_907164525.1. Lineage (NCBI taxonomy): Eukaryota > Metazoa > Chordata > Mammalia > Rodentia > Muridae > Lophiomys > Lophiomys imhausi. The sequence continues at coordinate 4,084,557 of CAJQZJ010033130.1, forward strand.
GCAGAGGTAGGCAGAGGGGCTGGCGTTTGGGGAATTGCCAGGAAATTTTATTCAATATAAAAAAAAAAGCAAACAAGGGATACACAAATGCTGAGCAAATGATTATGTAAATTAAATAAGCCAGAAGAGTAAAATCTTAAAATTCAGAGGCCTCTTGGGTCATTGTGGTTTTTAACCTACTGCAGGAAGGACAGTTGCAGTGGTTAACACTGATTGGACGCGGCAAATGACACCAGGGAGAACTGGAGTCATCAGGTCCAAGCACAAGCTGCTGTTTCCATGTCAGGCATGGGGCAGAGTCCCTGGGGCCTTGCAGTTCTTCTTAGCAGAGGGAGGAAAGCTTGCTGTCCACTGCAGGTGAGACAGTTTGCTGCCATCTGCAAGTCAGGTGTGCTCAGTGTTGTTTGCAATGTACTCTTCTGCAAACTGGATCCCTCTGGCTATTCTCCAAGCCAGAAAAAAAAAGCTACCAAATAGCTCAGGCTGAGCAAAATTTAATGGATAAAATGCAGTCAGTTTTCTTCTCTTCTGCCTTACCTCAGCTAGCTCTAAGGCAAGAGGTACTTTGGGGTACAAAGCCAGGTGGCACTTTGGATTGCCCATCGTTTGTGCTTGGGAAGAGACAAATTCTCCTCCCCGACAGGAATCCATAAGAACTCAAAGAGAAACACAGCATAGTTCAGATTCAGTGGTGTGGAGAGTGGAATACAGGCAAACCTCATTTTCTCCTATCTCATTTCATGGCACTTGGCAGAAATTGTGTTTAACAAATTGAAGATTTGACAGCCCTGTGACCAGCAAGTCTCTTGGCACCATTTCTGCAACAGCATGTGCTCACTTTGGATCTGGATTTCACACTTTTTTGGCAATAGGTATTTTTAAACTGAAGTACGCCCATCTCTTTGTAGACACAGGCTGCTGCACATTGAACAAACCACAGTACAGTATAAATGTAACGTTTATATGTATCCAGATGCTGTGGTCTACAGTTAAACCAGCTGTTTCCAGGAACATCTGTATGAAGTTCTGAATCAGAGTCAAGGAGACCATCAGGGAATCATCTAATGCTCTTCCCTCTCCCCCTGAGACCCCCAAGCCTCTTCATCCAGGCTCTGAACTTAGGGAGAAAGAGATTGGGCAAAAAGTATCTTCTATACCACTTACTCTCTAGCTCAGGTCACATAGATTCATTTGCTTTCAGTGCTTTGAGATGAGCTGCATACGTTCAATATCAACACTTAGAACTAAATGACAGCATGCTCGTAATGACCACGCCTAATTACTAACCTTAAAAAGACAAGTTGGCATAGTCCCCACTACACTCAAGAATGGCCACACAGGTAGAATACCCTGCCCTTGGGTAGTTTGCCATTGGTCTGGTCCGTAGCCACTCACCATGGTTACCACTCACTATGGTTACCTTAGCAGATACTAATTTTGGTTATGTTTTAGTTATGGTTTAGCCCTGTCCTGTGCAGGGATCACAAGCCACAGATCGCCATGGGGCCTCTGGAATGATGCCAATATAAGCTGCACTGTGTCGTAAGTTTAAAGTAAGGACCTATGTTTTAAAGACAATATGAGAGAAAAGCGTATTATACCACCATCATTGATATGTTTGTCTTCATTTTCTGTTGTTATAGCACATTATCTGAGGCCTAGTGATTTTTGAAGAACTGAAGATTTTGTGTATTTGTTTGTTTATATTGTTTATGTATTTGCACTGCTGGGAATGAAACCAAGAGCCTCACTTGTGCTATGGCCTAGTGATGCCAGAACTTGGAGGTCTATTTAGCTCATGATTCTAGAGGCTGAGAACCAACTCCCACACATCTGTTCAGCATCTGGTCAGAGCCTTCTTGCTGCATCAAGACACAGCAGAGAGCATCAAATAGAACAATGGAGCAACCTGCTAGCCTAGGTTTCTCCTTTTCTTCTAAAACAACTAATTGTATTGTGAAGGCTCCACTTCTGTGACCTCACCCAATCTGAATTACCTTCCAAAGACTCCCACATTCAAATGCCATTCATACACAACTTCAGCGATTTAATTTCCAGCACATAAAACTTGAAGAACAAATTCAAACTATAGCACTGTTGCAGTAATGTTTGGGTCATGATGGATGTGTTAGTCGTTTTCTATTACTGTATTACAATACCTGAGATAATCAACTTGAACAGAGAAAAGGTTTATTTAGCCTCATGGTTTCTAAGGCTTCAGTCCATGGTGATTGGTTCCATTGTCTGGGGGCCTATGAAAGGTGAGCAGTGTGACAGAGAGTGTGTGATGGAACAAAGCCGCTTACCTCATTGTGACCTAGAAACAAAAAGACAGGAAAGGACTACAGTCCCAGTATCCCCTTGAAAGACACAACCCTAATGGCCTAACTTTCTCCCATAGGCTCCGCCTTCTAAAATGTCCATTGGCTCCCAACAGCTCGTCATAGACTGGGACCTTCAACACATGGGCCTCTGGGGAACATTTAAGATTTTGATTGTAGCAGTGAGCTAAGTAAAATGCATCAATGTATTATGTGTTTATTAATAAAGACTATATTAGCTTATTGTGAAACCTACTTGCATTTTTTTTCAAATGTGACTTCTCAAAAACAAAATTAGTGGGCTAGGAGGACCATTCACGGGGAAAAGGTGCTTACTGCTTACCAAGGCTTGCCAGGTGCTTGCCAAGGCTGATGACTTGAGTTCAGTTCCTGGAACACACGTAGAAGGCAAAAGCTGCCTCCTGAAAGTTGTCCTCTGACCTCCACGAGTGTGCTGTGTCCTCTGTACATCCACACACATACAGACATGCATATATCCAATCAGTGTGAAAAAAATCTTCAAAAACAAAATTATACACAGAGTGTTCATTATAATCTACTGGGCAAGGTTGCATATTATATCACATACATTATACTATATAATATAGAAGTATTATATGTAGTAATATAGTAGTATAACATTGTCCAGTAGATATAACTGTAATGAAAATAATATATTACATATAGCATGCAATATGATGCATAATATATTCATAAAATATGTTATTTATATTGTAAAATATCATTGTATATAATGATGTATTATATTTAGATAATATTATGCTATGTATTAACCAGTATAACATTTATATTATATTTATTATATTATATTATAATACCTCCCTTTAAAATCTTGAGAATCCTAACACATAGATTGTGGCCTGAGACCAACCAAATAGAAGTCCCTGGAGGTCAGAACCAAGCCAGGTTACTCAGTCGCCGCCATAACTGAAGAGCATCCTATTCACTTCAGGAAGTCGGTACAGGAAGCCGTCAGCATTATCACAGCACTTGACTGCACTAGGCACCCGTACAGGATACGGACCTCATGACATGTAGAAGCCTTGTTATTGGCTTCTGCGGTACCGTGGTTTCCAATAAATGTGCTCTGTCCTTGGTTTCCAGCAGTTCCTAAAACCTTTGTAAATTTCTGAGCCTCCAAGGGACAGGGAAAATCTTTTCTTCCCATGTTAGTCACTGACAGAGCTACTATAAACCCCATGAACTTTCTTGGGTGATGAGTGTCTTTGCTCCACTGATGTCAGTCTTGGTTGGTTCCTGCAGCTGGTCATCAGAAATGCAAGGTCATATTACAAGCCAGAAATCTTCCATCCCACCCACTTCTATCTTCTGATAAGGCACAGGGGGTTGAGTTAATACAAAATCATGTCTGTGGGGGGGGCAGCTCTGGAGTGACCCCTAAAGTGGGGGTGCAGGTCCCTGGAAGGTAGTATGCCTAGGATGGACATGGAAGCTGTGCATAGCTTTCTACATAACCTGCTTTGTGTGTTCATGTGTATCCTCTGTAACACCTTTCAGAAAGAGCTGAAATGCTAGCAAGTATTTTCCTGGGTTCTGCAAGCTGTTTTAGCAAATTTCATAAAAGAAAAGGTTCGGGTGAATCTCTTGTGTGCAGCCACAGTTTCAAAGAGAAAGGGTGAATATTCTGAAAGCCTACTATTTGTGGTTAGTGTCTGAAATGAAGGGAAAAGGAAGTCTTGTGGAATTGGTCCTTAATCTATGGGGTCAACACTAACTCTGGTTAGTGGAGGAACTGAAGTGAATTGCAGGAAGTCCAGCTGACACTGAAGAAGTGAATGGTGAGGGGGGGAAAAAATCTCACATTTAGTAGCCAGAAGTGTAATATTTTGAGAGTATAAGAAGAGAAAATGCTTTGGGTTTTTTTTTTCCTAGTTTTCTTTTAACAGATGAGGTAGGATTCCAGAAAGTCCCAACAACTCTTAGCCATCTGACATAGGAAATGTCCCCAAAGTCTGGTTTTTCCATTTCTAACTCACACCACGGTGTAGACCCCACACCCTAACTTGTAACAAAGTCACCCCACACTCTTTAAGTTCAGTGTGTGTGTGTGTGTGTGTGTGTGTGTGTGTGTGTGTGTGTTGCTTTTCCATGTCTCTTTTCAGTGAGGGTAATGTCATTCAATGAGTTTCCTAGAATATCCCATCTCAGGATGATGATAATGACATGAGTTGAATAAAGCCAAAAGTTAATCATAGGACTTACTGAAACTAAATTACCTGGGAAGTAGGAACGGCCTCCTTGATATCACACTCCACTCAAATAAAAAAGTAGGACAGATTACTCAAAGAAGTGTGGTAACTTGTGTTCTTTATGTAGGACCATACGGCAGTGAGTTTCTCTGCTAGAAATGAACATAGAAGTTTGATTAAAGGCCCAGACCAAGGCCATGAAGTAAACAATGAATATGTGATTTTTTTTTCCACTCCTGATGACAACATCACTGTCAAACTTGGTTCTGGCTAAACCTCTGTGAATTCTACCCAGAGCAATCAAGATTGGCATTGATCTCACAGCACCAAGTGAATAATTGAATTTAGAAATAACTCACTATTTAATGAATTGATTTATGGGTATCTGTTGTGCCCAGCTGTTAAAGTTTGCTTAAAATGTCTCTGCAGGTCCCCTACCTTAAATGATCTGCCCTTAGGGTGGTGCTGTCTGAATGTGATAGAATCGTTAGGATGTGGGAGCATCTGCATCCGATGATCCTCAGGCCCCCATTAACCTCTGAGATACCTCAGCCTTGCTGTCTGTACCCACCCAAAATTCATCCTAGCACTTCTACCTAAACCCTCAGGTCAGAATCCATTTGCTTCTCCCGTGCCTTCATCATTTCTATTTCAGTGCGCTGCTTTCTTGGATCTATGAAAGAGGAGGTGAGCAGTGAGAATCCAATCTCTTTCTTGCCTATATTTGGAAAAAATTTCCATTAAGTGCTTTCTGTACAATGCTTTCTACCTGCCCTACTATAGTAGAAGACAAGGCCAAAAACTGACCAAAGAGCATCAACCTTTGCTGACAACCTGACAACCTCTATAAAGAAAGCATGCTGGAGACACAGCACGTCCACAAGCCTCATTTTTCACATGTTTAATGAATGCAAGTCCGGGGAATCTGGTCACTGATTTCTGCCATAACAGAAGGAGATTGAGCAGTTCCATTTGAAGCCCCAATTATGAAATATGTCACCCCTGTTCTACCTGCTCACTTATCTGGTTTCTGGAGCCATTTAAGGCCACCTGCTTCCAAAAGCCCTATTGCTGCAGGCTTTATGCTCTGATGGTCGCCACATTTTATTCTCAACCTCTCCTGATCCCAGCTTCTCATCCTGACCTTCATCAAACGTCTCAATAGCCTAAGTGACAAGATGTCTTCATTCCTCTTCCCACGGGTGAACCTACCTGGAAAATTGTATAATCTCTCTTGCCATCTTCATTCCCAGTATCATTTGGTAACAGCAGACAGCATTTCCAAAGTGAGACAGGCTGTAAGTCTAGAGCACATACTAGATTTTTAAAACTTTATACACAATAATAATAATAATAATAATAATAATGTAAACACCTCATTTTTATATTGGTTACATGCTAAAAATAGTAATATTTTAAATAACTGGGTTAAACAACATATTTCATTAATCTTACTTGTTTCCTTTTTCTTTTCTAAATATGGCCTCTAGAAAAGCTCAAATGGCCCATGTGGCTCCTGTGGTATTTCTGTTAGTGCTGGGCACAGAATTTCATTGTCCAGCAAAATAATCACAAGTCGTATGTGGTTATTCAGAAATGTTTCCAAAGTAAATTAAAAAGTCAACTAATCTTTTGCACTGTTCACAGTGCAAGGTCTTATGGCCATGGGAGGGTGGTGGCAGCCATATTTGATGAGGTCTTTGAAGAATGTTCTGTTGGGCAGATCTGACCTACTGCTTCATGCTGCTGTGTACTGCTTGTAATTGTCTGTCCTGAACTCATTGGTATAGCTTGCAGTAGAAATCTCAATTTCCTGGTCCAGTTCAAACCCTAATACTTTTTCTTGTGCTCAAATCCTAGAATATGTTTGTATCATGGCCCTAAAGTGCCCTTTTGGAGAAGCCATGGCCATGTCTCCTCTCTTAATCCAAGATCACTGCATTGGCGTCATACTGCTGCTGTAACAAGTTGTCACAAAATACACAATTCATAACACTGATTTGTTCTCTTAAAGCCCGGATGCCACCAATCTAAATCCCAAGGGTCAGAAGAGCTAGTCACATGCCCCTGGAAGCTTAGGGAAACAGATCTCTTATCCAGTTAAGTCTCTGGGACTTCTTGGTCACAGTAGTATCTCTCTACTCTCTGCTTGGATATCCACATGGCCTCTCCTCTTCCTTCTCACACCTTTTCTCCCTCTCATCTTCTAGTTATACTGAGACCATCCACATAATCTCTCTATCTCAAAATCCTAACTGAATTACATTTGTGATTTGGATTAAAATGACCTTGTGAAAAATCAAACAACTGAGAACTCCCTAGACCATACACTTGCCCGCATGCTCAGAATAAGATAGGAGTTTTTCTCTTAGGAGGTCAGATCATCGCTTCATATCAAAGCCTTGCCTCACTGGAACATCACTATCACCCTTCCTCAACTTCCTAACTACCCCTTCTTGCCATACTCCTTACCCAGAAGATAAACAATTCACCCTGAAGTCAATGACGTAACGCATGTGTTGAAATCACTCCTAGTTCAAAACTAGCTTGCTATTTAAAAGAAGAACATGGACAGCGAGCACATCTCTGAATCACTGGAGACGCGTGAATAAGGAGGCCATGACGGATTCAACCCGGGAGAATTCTTATTTGATAATTGGGTTATGATCCACTGCAGCTTCACAGCGAAGGTTTTTGATTTGTCAGCAACATTAGATTTCTCTAGGTAGTGTGATTCCATAAGGGGAGTCAGAGCTAGGTCTGCATGTGCAGGGGAAGATATCAAAGTAGAACTCACTGAGCCAAAATGAAAATTATTCATATAGAGGAAGAGTAACCACTGTTGCTGTACAGCTGTGGGGTCTAAAGAAGGAGTGTGGTTTCACAAAGGAAGGCAGGAAGTGTTCCCAGGGCACCTGATGCTGCAGATAGCCAGTGGGATCAGACAAAATTCTGGGTATTAGCTGGGGATGTAACTCAGCTGATAGCATACACAAGGCCCCAGGATAGGTCCCCAGCTTGGCATAAATCATAGTGGCACACATCTGAAACCCCAGCAGATGGGTGGTGAACACAGAAGGGTCAGAAGTTCAAAGCCATCCTTAGCCACAAGGTGAGTTAAAGAACATTCTGGGATATGTGAGGCCCTGTCTCTAAAAGAAAATAAAAATTAATTAATTAAATGTTTCAAATACCTCTCTCAGCCACCATCTCCTCACAAGTCTCAGCAGGTTCAGAGAATTCACAGGCACAATTCAGGAAATTCTCCTCCCTGACTTTTGGCTTAAAAGTCAGAGAACCAACTCCAGGTCATTCCAACATAATCTGTAGATGTGGGTGGCCTGTCATCAGAACCAGGTCTAAATGAATCAACAGATAAGTTTCTTGGGCCAGCACTAGCTCAAATGTAGCCTTGGTGTGCAGGCTGGCTAGTATTTTTGCCCACATATGCTAGACTCATTTGAGAGGAGGGAACCTCAGTTGAGAAAACACCTCTCTAAGATCTGCCTGTAGGCAAGCCTGTGGGGTACTTTCTCGACTAGTGACTGATGTGAGCAGGTCCAGTCTGCTGTGGGCTGTGCAACCCACAAGCAGATAGTCCTGGGTCATGTAAGAAAGCAGAATGAGCTAGGTATAGGGAGAAAGCCAGTAAGCAGCACTATTCCATGGCCTCTCACTAGTTCCTGCTTCCAGGTTCCTGGTCTGGTTGAGTAGTTGTCCTGACTCCCTCACTGATGGATTGTTACCTAGAAGTATAAGATGAAACAAGCCCTTTGCCCCCCAAGTTGCTATGGTGTTTCATCATAACAAATGGAACCCTAAAACTGTGTGCACAAGTAAAATAGTTCATTGATGTGGCCCATTTTCTAGTTCTATAGAAGAGTCCTTGAGCCTGGGACTTTATAAATGAAACTTTATTTTGATCCATAGTTCTGGGGTCTGGGAAGTCCGAGCAGGGATGCCCACCTCTGCTGAGGGCCTTGTGTTGCCTCATAACATGACAGGAGGAGCCAGGAGAGAAGATGAAGGGTCCCGCTCTGCTTCACTGCAAACTTGCCTCATGAAACCAGTGCAGCTCCTACAGAGCCAGAGCACCAATCCCTCTATGGGGGTGTTATTCCTTCTGACCCAAATGCATCTCAGAGATCCCACTCCCTCTCGATACCATGACGTCACATGGGTTTGGGTGCAGACAAACTATTCAAACCTTAGCCAGCACTTTCTACCAAGGAGTATTCAGCATTTGGGATCCTCCCTGTGGAGATACAGAAATAAGGGATTCGGAAGCCCTACACTAAACAGGAGTGAAGGAGGGTTGTGCGGAAAGAGATCCAAGGAGGAGGAAAAGCTAGCCATCACCGTATCAAGGATCTGATCACCAGTCTGGGAGCTTGGGAGAACTGCAGTGGGTCTTGCAGGACTGTCCTTCTCCAGCTGGGGAGACTCCTTGGTCAAGGGCATCCTCTGGGGTTTCACAACACTGATTTTCTGGTTTCTCTCTGTGACATCTCTAAAGCAGAATTCTATGCCCAGGTGGCAATCAATCCTTTGATGTGGGCTGACATCAGGGGGTCACTGTAGCCTCTGGATTTCTGCTAATCTCAGCCCTGACCACATACTTTCTGCAAGCATGTGGTGAGGCCCATCTGTGACTTGAAACAAGTGTGCACCAGAAATTCCCGGGGTGCCCCTTCAAAGCAAAACAAAAGCTGGAGCCACGGCTCACAAGTGAAGCTGCTCTTCCAGAGGGCCAGGATTCAATTCCCAGCATTCAAATCTACATAGTGGCTCACAACCATCTGTAACTCCAGTTATAGGAAATCTAATCCCCCTATTGGGCCTCTGCAAGCACCAGGCACATGTGGTGCATAGACCTGTACACAGGTGAAACACCCACATGTGCAAAATAAAAATAAATTTTCTCAAAAGTGAAACAAAAACAACTCAGGGACTCACAGCACACTGGTACAAATAGCCTAGAAACATGCAAGGCCCTGGTCTAATCCCTAGCATGCACGCATGTGCAAATACATACAAGTGCACGTGGGGTAGTGGGGGAGCAGGGAAGGGAACAGAGAGGGGAAGAGGAGGAAAGGGAAGGAGATCAGAGGTGAGGGGAGACGGGAGGGGAGGGCCTGGCAAGCAAGGAAGCCATGCTCAGCCTTTGTCTAGATTTTGGCTCAGGAAATATGCAGAGGTAGGGAGAGGAAAAAGTTTTTATTCACAGCTCACTAGTGTGAAATAACACACTCCCTGCCTCTCCCTCCAGAGACAGGCAATGGGCTCCACTACATACATAGTGGAGTGCTATTCTGCCGTAAAGAAGGAAATCCCATCATTTCTAACACCATGGATAAAACTGCAAGACAATGTATGTGCTGAGTGAAGGAAGCCAGAGAGAGAACAGATGTGGCATGGGTTCATATATATATATAAACTAAAAGTTTTTTTAAAAAAAGAAAAGAAAAGAAAAAACACTCAAATTCATCAACTCAGACAGGAGAGAATAGTTACCTGCCAGGACCTACGAAGTAAAGGGGTGAGATTGGTCCCGGAGTACCATACTGTCAGAGTTAATTATTGTCACTGCTTTGATCAAAATCTAACAAGATCAGTCTAAAGGAGGAAGGATTTCTTTTGGTTCACTGCTCAGGAGATACAGTTTATCATGGTACGGAAGGAGGGGTGTCTGGCCACATTCCAGCCACAGCCAAGAAGCAGACTAAGGCACACACTGGCACTCACCTTCTTTCTCAGTCTGAGATTCCAGATGATAGAATAGTGCCACCCACATTTAGACTGGTCACCTCAGTTACCTCGGCGTGGAAACTTCCTCACACATGTGCCACTCTCCTAGCCAGTTCTACACCCTGTCAGGTTGACAGCGTTAACCATTGCAGCACAGGCTTCCAGCTGTGAGATCAACCAGTTCCTGAGATCAGATGCACAGTGTGGAAACTAGACCTCACAGTCCTGGGTTATTTACTGAGGTTTGCTGACAGGGTGGATTTCAGGTGTTCTTATTGGGGGAACGACACGAGGAGTGTGCAGTTACATTGGTTAGCTTTAAATGTCTTTGATATACGCTTTGTCAACAATTTTCTATAGCTCCAGAGAACCATTTTCCCCTAGCAGGAAGGAAAAGGCTTCAAAATGTAGGCAGTTGTTGGAGCAACAGACCAGCACTTATACCCATAGCCTGACTCATATGACTCCTGCATCCATACTTAAATCCTTAAGGACCGTCACTCAAGTAAGTCTAGGTCCTAGACTCTATCACAGAAAAGACTTTGGGAAAGAGTCAGAGTGAGCAAAAGTTAGTAAGTTTATTAAGCAGAGATACTACACACTGTAGATTTAAGAACAGGAGTTGAAAAAAGAGGCACAGGAAGGACACAATTCACAGCCACAACATGAATGTGAGCTTCTCAAAAGAAAAGAAAGGAATACTTACATGTCCTAATTTGCTTTATATTATTGTTATAAACACCAGACAGGACCTAAAGCAACCTGGGGCAGGGAGAAAGGGGTTATTTCATCTTACAGATTACACTCCATTATGGAGGGAACTCAGAGAAGGAACCCAAGGCAGGGTATACAATCCAGGACCACCTGCCTAGAGGTGGAACTACCATCAGTGGACTAGGCCCACCTAAGTCAATCATTAGTAAGGGAAATCCCCACATAAACTTGCCTCCAGGCCAATCTGATGGAGCCATTGTCTCAGCTGTGATTCCCTCTTGTCCGATGACCCCAGCTTGCATGGTGTTGACAAAACACGACCCAGCACACATGTCTTTACAATGGACACATACACACCCACAGATAATGTTATAGCTTTCTAAGGCTCACTGTTGCAGCTTCAGAAGCCCACCTGTGGCAAACTGGTGTTTAAAAAAAAAAACTAACTAAAATATCCCAGTCGTTTGGTTTTACCAATAAAGACTCAGGAGCCAAATGCTGGGTTGAAAACTTGCTAGCTCAGAGAGGCAGAGAAAGCACCCTGAAGGGGCTGATAGGTTAATATAAGTTAGATTTAGTGAATACCTAAGTTTGCGATACAGTCTCTTAATTCGGGGCATGAAGATCAACTGCTGTGAGCAATTAGCTTATCAGCTTATGGAAGAAGTCAGGTGAAATGAGGGGAGTCTCTTTGGACTGAAAAACAAGGTTGAAGCCAGGTGAAACAAGGAAAGACTTTATGACCTGGCATTGCTTTTAACTGCTAAGTGGGCAGAGCCCAAATTAAGCTGAAGCAGGTGGAACAAGGAGTGATCCTATTTAAGGACAAGTGGATGACGCCAGAGAGGCGCGTGCGTGCTAAGGGCCCCCGATATGAGAGAGCTCCGAGAGTCCTGCTGGAGAAAGTTCTGGTAGACCAATGGCCAGATCTCCCTGAGGCAGAAGGAAGCTGGTGAGCAGAGAAAGCCTCGGCAAGACAGCAAAAGGCCAAGGACTAAACCCTGTGGCTCAGCTTTTGCCTAGAGGGGTTTGACCTGTCCGAACAGTGGCCTGAACGGAACTGTGGCCAGCTTTAAAGACTGAGGCAGAACGGCAGAGTTGCTGATACGAAGGAAGTAAGGTGGCCTACAGACGCTGAGGTCTCCCGGAGAGAAGAAAGCCTCAAGCCTTATTTAAAGTGAGACTTCGATAGCCAATTTACCCTGACGAACCTGCGTCTGAGCTATTCCAGAAAAAGGACTGCTAAGTGCGTTAAAGAGTCTACCCCCGAGACTGGTTTCCTGACGACTGAGGACCTGCCCCAGAGACTGTATCATTCTAAAAGGGTATGAAAGTAGTTGTTATGATTATCAATAGGTTTAGTGGATAGGTTAAAGGGGTTGTAGGAATTTATAGGATTAATAGTTAAGAAATTAATGGTGTTTGTTATAAGTGAATTTAGTAATAAATAAATAAGAGTTAAATAAATAATAATTTAAAAGTTCGGTTACAGCACCCAGCTGATGTTCGTTTTCCACCAACATCTCAGCCAAAATCCCTAAGTTAAAAAGCCCAGAAGAACCTAGAGGAAGAAGCTTAGAAGGAGAAAACCCCGATGGAGAAAGCCCAAAGGAAGAAGAACTCAGAAAGAAGCAGAACTCTCTCAAGAAGAAAGAACTGTGAAGGAGAAAAACCTCTGAAGGAAGCCAAATTCCTTCTCCATGCCGTCTTAAATACCCTCAGCTCAGTGTCCCTCTTTCTGTTTCTTGCCCTACCTCTTGACCTAGGGTTAACTTTATTTAATCCTGTGTACAGAAAGTTCTTGGATTAAAGGTGTGTGCCTAGAGCTGAGCCACACCAGAAGTAATTGTTTTTTGTTTTTTTTTTTTTTGGTTTTTCGAGACAGGGTTTCTCTGTATAACAGCTCTGGCTGTCCTGGACTCGCTTTTGTAGACCAGGCTGGCCTTGAACTCACAGAGATCCGCCTGCCTCTGCCTCCCAAGTGCTGGGATTAAAGGCGTGCGCCACCACCGCCCGGCTCAGAAGTAATTTTTTACAATGAACAGAAAGTTCTTGGATTAAAGGCTGAGCCGTCCTGTAATTATGAAGATTTTTCAATTCACAAACTGTTCACAATGTGATCAAATATTCTTCAACAGCAAAGGGCCACCCTACCAAAGCAAGAGAACATGTAACTAGAGAGCAGAGGCAGAGAGGAAACACAACCAGGAAAAGGTGAGCTGCTATTTGCAAATTCAGACATGAATTCCACACAGGAACAACAGCTACACCCAAGGCCCAAGGCAGCAGCTATTTTTCAATGGTCAACCATAAAGTCAATGCTGTGGTCTCAACACCTGAGGAAAAGACAGATAAAGAGGCCTTAGAATTGTATGTAGCTCTATGATCAAGCACTTACTTAACATAGGCTAGGGTCAATCCGCAGCCCAGCACATAAAAATAGTAATCTTTTAAAATAAAGCCCTTGTTCTACATAAACTAACAGACTTGGCATCTTAATTGTTAGTGTATGTATCTTCACATTGTTAAAACACCATAACAATGCTTAAATGTTAAGAAAGTGGAAGGAATTCTAATAAGGTCCTAGCAAAGGCTGAGGAAGGGTACAAATGCTGCCAGTAGAGTTCGCCACTTTGGGAGCACCTCCAGTCTGGGAGCACCTCCCCTCTGGGAGCACCTTTACTCGCCCCAGCCTCTGCCTGGCTTCAGAAAACAAAAAGATGGAGCAATTGGCTAAGTTCAGCGGAACCTGCTGTGTAAATGCTGGAGTGGAACCTACAGTCCAGCAGTCCAGAACAATGAACTGAGCCTTCCAAGGACTGGACCAGTACAGCCAATGCAACCAGAACTAAAGAACTTGAAACAGAGAGTCAGCCCCCGTACCAGGCCCTCACTGAGGTCAGTGGGACTCATCCAACAAGATCTTACACCCATCCGTCCTGTCGTCACTGGAGAGAGAAATACTGAAACTGGACCAGGGCTGGATACACCCATGCAGACCATGGAGCCATGGGGTGGCAAAAGGAGAGAGGGAGCTAAAGACATTCACCCCAAGCTTTTGTCCTACAGACCCAATGGGGTCTTCGCACCCATGCTGTAGAAGTCAGTTTCTGGGGTGGGAGTGGGGCTCAGGGGTCCAGCTTTTGCATGGTGAGCATGATGTCAAGCCCTGGCACAACAAAAAGACAATCAAATTAAGTTCAATAGAACTAAAGTCAATTTACTGTCTTTAGTAAGGAAAAGGAAAGGCCAATTTTTAGAAACGTTTTCCGAATCAAGGAAGTGAATTTCCTCAATCTTCTGCACATTAAAAACAAATAAGTATTTCAATGAGGGAAAGGAAGAAATGGGTGCAAGAATCCTGGGGATCTTTTTATAGTACAGAGTGTGAGAATGTTAATTAAAGGAATCTCAGAAACGAAGAGGGCCTGAGAAGGGAAGGAACCAGAGTTTAATTTTAGGTGTTGTTTTGTCGAGTTAACAACAAAAAGTCACTTCCCTGAGTTACTTGCAGATATGCTCAGGAACATCATGGACCCCAAAAAAGCTCCAGTTGAAAGTGTGAAGCATAGAAAACCAATTTAATGAAAAACTCTCCCAGTGAAGGACCTGTTGAGAGAGAAGAGCACAAATTAGCAAACCCTGGGGCACTAAGTGAGCATCGGAGAAGAGCAGCTATCATCCAAACGGTGATCTTCAAACAACTGTATGTGTCCATTTTTGAAACTGAAAATGTGAAAAAGAAAAACAGGTGCTCCTACACAAGACTCTCCAAAACTGAGTGTCACTGTGCCTGTCAGAATCCATCAAATGATATTCCTCTGCAGTGACTATAATCAACTAGTTACCCTTCCTGGGGACCACACTGCCTACTGAGCCTGCAGACGAGGTCTCTACTCCTCTGTGGGACCTGCAGGTTTATCTCTTTCTGTTTTGTGAGTCTAGAAGATGAGTGGCAAGATTGCCCACTGTCCCTTTGCTCTTGACTGAGAGAGCTTACAAATGCCTATGACTCCAGCCCCAAGGATCTGATACCTCCTTCTACCCTCAGTGGTCACCCTAGAAAACACATGCACGCACGCACGCACGCGCGCATGCACATAGATACAGACAAACACACCTAAATTTTATCTTAATATGAGAAGGAGGAGACAGAGTCAGAGACAGAAACAGACAAATGAATACTCCAGAGTTAGCCTCATGACCCTAGATTCTGACTTTCAGTCATTCACATACCATCTACCTTTCCTGGCTTTTGGAAGCATGTTCTCACACATGCTCTGTCCCTGACATTTAGCCCTGGTGAGGAATGGTCTTCCGTCTTTCTGCCAGTGACTTGTTTGTTGTTGTTTTCCATGCTAATCCTGATGCCTATAAGGCCCCCCTCCACCTTACTCTCCTACTGCAATATACACATGTGAAAATGGCATGTCATCCAGGGGTGGTGCACCTACAGTCACAGTTCTTGGAGGGCTGAGGCAGGAGGCTCAGAAATTCAAGATCATCCTCAGCTTCTTAGTAAAACCAAGGCCAGCCTTGATTATATGAGACTTTGTCTCAAAACAAACAAACAAACAAACAGTCATGGTAGAATCCATTGTTTTTATGTAAACTAAAAAGAAGCTGTTGTTCTGTTTTAAAATAGTGGGGTTTTGTTTGTTTATTTGGTTGGTTGGTTTTTGGTTTTTCAAGACAGGGTTTCTCTGTGTACCGCTGGCTGTCCTGAAACTTGCTCTGTAGACCAGGCTGCCCTTGAACTCAGATCCGCCTGCCTCTGTCTCCCAAGTGCTGGGATTAAAGGCACGAGCCTCCACCACCAGTTAATCCGGCTCTTGGGACAGAAGAAAGATGGATCTTGTGGCCCCGTGAAGACACTCACTATTCTTAACTGAGTCATGTGGTGTGATCATCTGGAAGACATGCACCAGTATGTAAGGGGCCTGAACTCTCTGCTGTTCTTTTCTTGAAAAGAGGGCAGCTGATAATTCACCTGTCTTGAACGTGCCTGGACTTGTTTCTAATAAACATAGTAGAAATGACTTGTGACTCCTCAGGCAGTAAGCAGCAACACATACTGTGTTTTGAGAAGAGAAAAAAAAAACCAGAGGAGACTACACTCTAACCATAGCCTGCATGGGAGCTATTGAATGTTTCTCCTGGGACTGAGGCAGTCAGTGTCTTTGAGTTCCTGGCCACAGACCTCAAAAAATCCCTCAGCAGATCCTAGGAACCCTGCTGCTTCTCAAGGAATTTACTTCCCAGTTGCTCATAAGGACCATTGTAATAACTTCCTTTGATTCTCAGCACCCATGGCCTTCACCCTCCACTGCCTGTGACCTTCACTGAGAAAACCAACACAATCAGGCACCCTGCTTTGATCTACTGGCCAGTTTACAAGTCAGCCTACACTGCCCCTGATCTGTGTGTGATCTTCTGCATCTAGTAATGTTTGTGCTTCTTTTCTCAAAGGCAAATCCCTTCATTCCCATCTTCTCAAGGGCTTCACTTCATTTATTCCTTCTCTTCTGCAATTCCATCATTCTCTTTCCTTCAGTCATTCTCTGGCTTTCCTTCTCCCAACTTCTGAGTCATGGAGGGCCTCGGGTTGCTTCTGGCCTCTACTCCTTCTCTGTTTACTAATGCTATCTCCCTGGAAAAGGTTTCATCCTGACTCATCGCTTTATAGCCAGCTACATGTTAATGACTCAAATATTTGAAGCTGCACCTCTAATTCTTCCCCCAAATTCCCCATCTGTATATCCAACTTCTTTCAAAGATCTTTTATTGGTCCTTTTAGAAATCAAGCCCTTTCATCCTCCTGACAGACTCCCTATCTTAATGAGTAGCACCCCAATCTTCCCAGGCATTCAAGCCACCTCCTTCTTTCTCTGTCCTTATGCTTTCTCAAGTGCATTTCCACACTGGGGCCTTTGTGTTTATGCTGTTGATTTAAAATCCTCCTTCATGCTCCTCAGGACCTAGTTAACTGTTGCCACCATGGTGATACCTCCTCTGATTAACCACTCTGCAAAATTCAACATCCTACCCTGTTCCCTTTGATAGCAAAAGTTTGCCAGGAGCTACTCTTCAGACTTTGCATTCATTAACTATTCACTTTTCCCAGGCCTAGGAAGTGGGCACTGTTTTTAAACTATAACACCCATCTTAGGAAGAAGGTAACCAAGTGTCAAGAGAAAATGGGCGGTCGGGCCATTAGAGCAGGTGGCTTCAGCTTTACCCTGTGTTCCTCCTGCTTCCTATATCCAGTCTGGACTCTTGACACTTAGTCAGCCAGAGCCTTTGCATGACTTCTGTTCAGCATTCCTCGCTGTCCAGGCTGTGCTCTGTTCAGATGTTTCCGTACTGTCAGCCTCATCATTGGAATGCAAGCAACATGTGGACAGAGACCATTGTCCATTTGAATGCAGGAAAGTAAAGCTTTCTTATCAATTTTATTACCCAGACTTCATCAATCATATCAATTTTATTACCCAGACTTCATCTACATCTCTATGGCCGCGAACGATGTGAAAACATTTAGGGGTTTGTTTTAAATGAATGAATAATATCATCTATGCTTTATATTATATATTTTTCAGAGCAGATGTACTATGCTGGCCCTGTCAATAACCCTGGACTTGATGTTCCACAGGTAAGGTTTTCTGTTGTTATGTAATTATTATGTCAAAGAGCTGATCTTCAACTCTTGGGGGAGAAAAAAAGAAAAGAAGGAGAATAAGGAAAAGGAGAAGGAGGAAGAGGAGGAGGAAAAGAAGAGGATAAATAGACTTAAACAATTGAAAATGTTAACAGATCCCATAATTTGAAAGTGTTAGCACATGCCATAATTAGGAGGCATGCTTAACATGCTGGCTTTGTCTTTCTGATGATTCACATTGGTGTTCTGTTGAACCTTTGGGCTGAACCAGAGCAAACCCTACTGAGAGTTTAAATACTGGCATCTTGTCCTCAGGAATGGGGTTGTGTGGGGGCTCCATATGTCTAGAGTTGCTTGGGATGTATAGGAGGCAACTAGCTTCTGGCAGTGCAGAGAAAGGACAGTTTCCAAAATCACAAAGGCTTCAATGCCCCATTAGTTACCATCCTTTTACTATGACTGCCAAACTGGGATGCTAGTCTGCTTCTATTTTCTCTTTAATGTATGAAGAACAGTGCTAGGAAGGTAGCTCAGCCAGGAAAATACTATCTTGCAAACATCAGGATCTGAGTTTGATCTACAAAGACCATGCAAAAAAAAAAAAAAAAAAAGCCAGACGTGGTGGTACATGCTTACAATCCAAGTGCTGGAAAAGCAAAAACAGGCAGAGCCCTGGGACTTGCTGGCCAGCAAGCTTAGCTAGTTTCAGGTCAGTGAGAGGTCCTGACTCAAAAAAGGAAAAAGGTAAATGAGACATGAGTGACACCCAAGGTTGTCCTTGGCCTCCACAGGCATGTGCACACACACACATACATATGTACATATATGTATATATAATCTCCCATGTACACATATCTGCACATACAAACATGACCACATAACACATGTACAAAAAAGAATAAAGGTATATCCAGAGTATGGTACATTCAGGGTAAAGAGGGGACATCTGGTCTCCTTGCTAGTGAGGACTCTGCAACATCCGAAATCAACACAGGACATTAGGGGACAAAAGGAGTCAAAGTTTTTTATAACATACCCACTCCTGAAAAAACCCATTGACTCTTTAGCCTATTAGTCCATAAATGAATGAACCCATTCACAAGGACAGGTCCCTTTTAAAGGTCCTCCCAGATCCCACATCGTTTGACCTCACACTGGGGACTGAGTTTCAGCAAACTTTATAGTGGGGACAGTCAAGCTACAGCAAGGTGTCACACGTAAATAAAGTACCCTGTCCTGAGCATTCACCAGCAAGACTCAAAGCTAAAATCAGGACTTCCCATGTAGTCCTTTTTAACTCAACATTATTTCTGACATGTGTGAATTGAAGCTACCCTGAGATCACTATGCATTTCCCTGTTGCTCCTTGAAAGAACGGTATGGAACATCATGAAATGTCATCATTTAAACATCTTGCTTTCGGCTTCATCTTTTCAGTCATCTCAAACCTGACGGAGGTGCTGTCTCCTGCATAAGGAATCTCTTCAGCTTAGTTTCAGCTCTGTTTGTTTCCCTCCAGTCCCACCCTGTGAACTCCTGAGTCAAAGAGTCTTTTTTCTTAAATTATTTATTTTTATTTTATGTACACTGAGATTTTGCCTGCATGTATGTCTGTGTGGGAGTGTCAGATCTTGGAGTTACAGACCGCTGTGAGCTGCCATATGGGTGCTGGGAATTGAACCTGCGTCCTCTGGAAGAACAGCCAGTGCTCTTAACTGCTGAGCCATCTCTCCAGCTGCCAAGTCACAGAGTCTTAAACAGGCCCTCTTGGATTTCCACAGGAGTCCTTCTCACAACTGGAGTGTCTGTCCCTCCCTCTCTGGAATCCTCCAGTGATCTTCTTGGGCCTTTCTGTGAAATGCACAACTTCTTCCAGGAAGGGAAACTCAATCTCTCCTCACTCCTAGCATGCAGGGTCTGAACTCTCCCAGGGAGCTTTTCTACACATTGATGCTACTTGAATGCTTTTCCTTTCCTCGTTTTTCTTCTAATACCCCACTTGAGACTGATGTAATAATTGCTAACAATTGGATTTCATTTTGCTTTGCTGGCTTTTTGAAAATCAGTTATCCTTAGCAATTCCTATGCAGTGAAGGCAGGGTTGGGGGAGGGAGAACTTCTTAAAGTCATGGAAGCTCTTTGAAAGGAAGTTTACCCTCAGAGCTGTGAAGGGCTTTATAGATGCTCCTCATCTTAACCCAGTATTACATCCCATAAATTCTCCATGAGTTGAAAATAGCTTAAGTTGAAATGTGCATTGAGTTCACCCAGCCTGCAGAACAGCATAACTTAGGGGCATGACATCCAGAAGACTGCTAGTCATTTGATCATATATTCTCATGACTGGGCACTGTAACTCACTGTCACTGTTTGGTGTGGAAGGAGGTTTGAACTGCGATCCACAGGCCTGGAAAAAATGAAAATCCCCCTGAGCCCAGAAGATGATAGAATTCAGTGTGATATCTCAGGATACATGCAGAGTATATATTAGGTATATATATATATATATATATATATATATATATATAAAATCAGATCAGCAGATCAGGGCAACTGGCACAGCCATTGCTATCATTCCTTGTGCTGAGAAGTGATAGCACTGCCTTGTTTCTTTAAAGTCGTCTCTACCAGCTTGTTTTCCTTTTAATACATCCAATTCCTTGACCCAAATCAAGGACCTGCATATAATCCTGTATTTGTCTATGTCTGCTCTTTTCTTGATTAAAAGTTGGAGATCCTTTGGGCTTCCAAAACATAGAGACACTCTCTTGGTACAACTGGAACCATAAATTGCCAAGGACACAGGTACATGCTTCTAGCCTGCACACTCAGTGCCCTGCTCAGCTGCTCTCTGTCCATTGTGCCTTCACCAGCCTCTTGTCATTAACCTGTGCCTCCACCTGCCTCGAAAAAGGCCCAGTTCCCTGAAAAGGCTCACCATCCATATAAAACCATGTGCATCCTGTCATTCATAATCCAGAGTCCCTTCCTTCAAATGC
Source organism: Lophiomys imhausi (assembly GCA_907164525.1). Classification (NCBI taxonomy): domain Eukaryota; kingdom Metazoa; phylum Chordata; class Mammalia; order Rodentia; family Muridae; genus Lophiomys; species Lophiomys imhausi. The sequence continues at coordinate 4,105,228 of CAJQZJ010033130.1, forward strand.
TTTATCCTCTTTTAGGATAATACAGCCTCTTTTAAACACGGCAGCCAAAGTGATCCTCCTAACCTACCTGAGAAAACCTAGGTCCCTTTCATCCTCGAAGCAAATGCCCCACCATGTCTGCCAAGCTCTGAGACTCTGGCCTCCTATGAGCTTCCAATCTCCCTGTCTCTTCTGCCTCCATGAAGTCCCATTGGCCTCTTGTCTGTTCCTCCAATATGGAGACATCAGCCCCACAGCAGAACCCTCTTGCATCTCTTGCAGGTTTTTGCCTAAAGGTCATTTTCTCTCCAAAGCCGCCCTTTGATCATCCTACTTAGAGATACAAGCCAACATCAGTCCCACCTTACCCAGCTGTCCTTTCCACCCCACCCATGTCCTGCATGAATTTCTCCATACTGCCTACATCTACAGAGTCCCTTACCTTGTGAACTTTTCATCTCTCAGTGAGGTGCAAGCTATGAAGGCAAGGAGTTGGTTTATGTTGTTCTAGCTTATCTACAGAGACTGGAACCATGCCCAGCACACAAAGGTGCTCAAGAAATACAACTATTCCTCAGTACTTACAGGGGATAGGTTCCGGGACACCCTGCCAAACAAACACCAAAATCCACAAATATTTCCACAGAGATGGCTCAGCAGGTAAAGGTGCTTGATGATTTGAGTTCTATCCTGGAGCCTGGAAGGAAAGAATTAATACCTACCAGTTGTCCTTTAACATCCCACACACACACTTACACATATGCTGTGGTATGTACTATATATATGTATATATACTATATATATGTGTGTGTGTGTATGTGTATACTATATATATGTATATAGTACATACCACAGCATATGTATATATGTATATTATATATAATATATATTATAATAAATATATATATTAAAGCAAATAAATAAATAAATGTAATTGAAAAACATTTAATACACAGATGCTAAAATCTTTATTTAAAATAGTCTTTGCAATATAACCTATGCTCATCCTTGGTCTCACTTTAATCATTTACAGATTACTTATAGTATTTGATGTAATGTAAGCTCTATGTTGTTATGCTGGATTGTCCAGAGAATTGTAACAAGACAAAGAAGTCTACACAAGTTCAGCACAGAAACAACTTCTTGTAAATATTTTCATTCTACAGTTGGTGGAGTACGCAGATGCACAGTCCTTGAGTAGAGAGGGGAATGGCCGTATTTATTAAGTGGTTGACTGTATTGTGGACCATTTGCTTTGTGCTTCACTGTGTCCCCTGCAGGGAGAATACCAGGTCTTGCTGGAACTGTACAATGAAAACCGTGCTACTGTGGCTTGTGCCAATGCTACCATCATCTGCTCCTGACCATGGCCTGCCAGAAAATGTCCAGCAAGCTCAGCCTCAGGGAAGCCCAAGTCCCCAAACTTACCTATAAGAAGAACTGCGGATGACCAAGAGAGGCTCTACAAAGAAACTTCTCATGGGTCTCTCTGCCAGTCTTAGCTCCAAGGAAAGATATTCTCAGACCCAACAGATGTATTAAGCCTCTGAAATGATCTGTTTCTGAGAGCCCTAAGTAGTCTCGAGACCCTATTTGTAATGACTCTCCTTACATAATTACATCTCATCAAATTTATCTTCTTGCCTGCTCCTGGTGAACCCTTTCTCACAGTTGCCTGTGATGTAAAACAAACAAACAAATAAACAAACAAACCTGGCCCTACCTACTCATTGTGGCTTGCTCATTAACTGTAAGCTGTAAGTACAGTCTGTGGTTAGAGGGTATTTTCTTCAGATACAAGTGCTGGCCACTGGTGCTGCACAACTCTCAGAAAGCCAAGAGGACAGTGGCCTGCCTAAAATCAGAGTTCTAAGTCAATGTGTCATTCCCACTCCTGGGATCTAAGACCATGACACCACGTCGGGGAGAAGCTGATGAGACCCTACCAAGAGTGACATCACCCTCCCACTTTGTCCACATATTCTTTTCCCTTCATCCTCTGTGTCTGTCAACCCTTCATCTCTGTAACAAATCCCTACGGTAACTAACTTACTAAAGGAAAATGGATGCTTGGCTCACAGCTTTTAGTGACCGTGGCCCTTATGATTTGACCTGTGGTAGAGTATCACCTTACAGCACCAGCATGTGACAGAGTAAAGGGGGACAGGTTTCCATGATCCCCTTCTAGACAATAACTCCAATTACCCGAATACCTCATACTAGGCCCCTTCTTGTCAAGGTTGCATCAACTCTAAATAGCACCCCCAATAGGGACCAAGCTTTTAACTCATTGGCCTTTCAGGACAGTCACAATTCAAACTGTAGCATCCCCAAAGCTGGACTTTACCTGCCCTTAGCACAGATTTTTTAATTCAGTCACTCATTCATTCATTCAGGTAATTACTGCTTTACCTAACAGGTACTATGGTCTTAGGATACACTTAGAAACAAAAAGACCTGTAACAGGTAAGGACTGAGGGATGCTGGGAGAACCTGGAGGCCAGGTCCTATGTGACACGTTAAATAGGTACCTCAGCCACTTGTCCCGGCTCTGAGACCCAACAGTATTGAAGTTTCCTGAGCTGAGGGCAGACAAAAAAAAAAAAAAAAAAAGGATAGCAGTGGACCCATAGTGCTCACAAGAAAAGATAAACACAGCCATGCCAGGCCTAGGAGCAAGCCTCTAACCACACAACCATTCTGACTCTCTCATTCCCTCTCACTCCAGGCATGTGCCCATTCCTTTCTCAGTACATTCCTGTGACTGAGAAAAGCCCTCAGGAGACTGTACTCACTCACACATCCCACCAGCTCAGGACAGTCACAGGATCCCAAAGGCATGAGTGGTTCCTAACCATTCCTTTCCCTTTTCCCTTCTTAAACCTGACACACCTGTGGTGTGTGAGTGTCTGTATGTGTGCGTCTATACATACATGTGTGTACATGTGTGCATGTGTGTACATGTGTGTGCACGTGCGCACATGCGTGCATGATGTCACAGACATAGAGAGTAAGATTCTATATGTTTGGGTTAAATAGTGACTGTCATTTACAGTGCTGATCCCTGGCATGGCTGCAAGAATACACTCCTACAGTTTCACTAAGAACATGATTTGTGAGTAAAAGAAAACACCATGAGTTTCATTTTTGCAAGTTGAGAAAAAAAATCCAGTATTTAGGAGTTTCTTACAAAATACAGTTTAGACCTGGTAGAAGAATGGCCAGACTCACTCTGGTGGAAAATAGTGCCTAAGGCTGGATGTGGTGAGGCAGAAGACTGGAGGGGTTAAGAAGTGGTTCCCAGGTAAGTGTAGCTCCCACTCCTCATCAAAAAGGCTCCTTTCTGCAGCACACAGAGAGCCACAGCCGCTTGGAACAAAGAACACTAACCACAGTGCTGGTCCAACTGATGATGATAGATCCCAAACCCAGGACAAGTGGCTGAGGTGCCCATTAACATAGCAAAGCGGACCTGGCCGCCAGGTTCTCTCAGCATCCCTCAGTCCCTACCCATTACATGGTATGGCTGGCATACCCAGCCCCTACCCTAAATTTCCCCAGCCCAGGGCCTGGGCTGCCCTCCCCCAAGCTGTATTTCCCTACATAATAGAGTCATTTTGGTTGCCTGTCTTTTTTTTGGGGGGGGTTCTACCCTTTACCTTCCGAGCCTCTTAGTCTGGCTCTCCACTCTCTTTCTCCCATCATCCTCTCCCCCATATGTCCCAGTTCAGTCTGGTCATGTCCACTTCGGACTCTCCCAGATATCTCTGCCTCTGATTGTGTTCTCGCCTTTGCCTATAATAAACTTTCTCCTTCACCATACCTAAGACCAATCATGTCCTTTCCCTTTTTTATTTCTCTTTTTCATTCGTATGCATTTATAGCACAATCTCTGCACTTAAGACCCAAGGAACATTGCAGAGCACAAGGCAGAAAGACTGTAAGAGTCAGAGGGTCAGGAAGCCTGTTGTAAGGTTGTCTTCTGACAGGAAAGGTACACCTGTGAAATCTCAACATGATGGCTGCTTAAACAAGATGCAAACAATGACAACATAGTTGACATGACAACATTGACGGGGAAATTCTCATGGGACACTAGATAAAGAGCTACAAGCAATTAAAGTCTGCTGAGAGAAAGAGAAAATTAATCTTCCCCAGGGATCATCTCCCAAAATGGTTATCTAATCGCAAGTGGTCAGTCCTAAAACTATATATAAACTAGCAACTCTAAACAGACTGACATTTATATATTTATTTGCATATGTATGTAGCAATAGTAATTAAAGAGTAAGAGAACATGAATTTGAGGAGGAGAGGATATGGGAGAAATTGGAGGCGGAGGGGGGAGAATAATGCAATTATATTTTAATTGGAAAAAGAAGTTTCTTTATAAGTGGGTACCAAGAGTCAGAAATCCTCCATGATAGCACCAAACAATGGTAGAAGGCCGTCCCTCTTCTATTATGTTGGCCATATTTCAGGAACTGTGCTTGTCCAACTTGCTTTCTGTTGCTATGGCAAAACACTCTGACGCAAATCAACATGGAGAGAAAAGGGTTTATTGGCTTGCACTTCCAGATCCCAGTCTATCATTGAGGGAAGTCAGCAAAGACCACAGAGGAGGACTCCTTACTCAATTACTTTTTCATACAACCCAAGACTACCTGCTCAGGAGTAGCTGCTTACAGTGTGCTCTGCCTTCCTTCATCAATCAGTAATCAAGAAAATGCCCTGACAGACTTGTTTACAGGCCAGTCCTCTATGGTAGAGGCATTTTCTCAACTGAGGTTCCCATGATTCCAAGTTCCACTTTCTCCCTATCCAGGTGGCACAGCACACCAGGCCAGGAAGGATAAAGCAGAGTCCAGAACAGGTGGGGTCTGCAGGAACCCCTATCCAGTGCAAGGCGGGCACTCCTAAGTGCTCCAAAGATCTTAGTATTATAGCTCTTTTAGACGATATCCATTGAAACAGCTCTCTTAGATGGTATTCAATGAGACAGCTCATGTGTCTTTATTCCAGGATGGACAAGGAGTATATGACCTTGGGAAGTGGGAAGGGATTTCCAGGGTGGGTTTACCTTGTTGGTTGGGGCTTAAGGTATTGGGGTACCTCATTTGCACAGAGAGGCATTCCAGGTGCTAGTCTATGAGACTACCTTGAGAATTGTGAGGTTGGGGGTCACCAGGCTACGTGCTCTGGGGCATGCAGGTAGGGAACAGGGAAGGAGTGGTCCTTATTCCTGCCGATCTCAAAATTTGAGATTGTTTTGACCTCAAGATTGAGATTTTCAGAGTTTGGACACATCCCTGACCTTACTGTATAGCTCCATGCCTATTTCCCCAGTCACCCAGCACAGATGCCCCACAGGTTCCCTCTTCCCAGATGACTCTAGCTTATGTTTAGCTGACAAAAAACTGATCATCACAACTGACCCCATGTCAGCTTGACACACAAATACACCACAATTTTATCCAAGCATGCTATGGCTAGCTTTCTTGGACCAAGGGTTGTGACATGTTTCATGAGTTATAGGATGGATCCATGAACTCTCCGAAATATTTAAATACTTTTTCCCTAAAGATAAATTGACATTTTCCCCAAAATGGAAATACTGTAACCAGGCCAAAAGGATCTTTGGAAGAAAGCATGTGTATATTTTAATTCAACTTGTTCCCTACAAATAAAGACACACCTCGAAGACGTGAAGAACCAAATACAGCAACTGCCAGTTTAACAATTACTTAACAGCCAGAAATAGCTGCTGAGAGGTGGGAAAGGTCCTGAGCCTCATTATGATACAGACTCCCTATCATCTAGGAGACTATGGCTCAGATGTAAAACTAACTGGATGTTTCCCAGTCAGCAAGGCCAGTGCCTCTGTCTACTCTGCCCATCACTGTGTCAAGCAGCAGGGTACTATAGGAGTTGAAAGGAGTTATTTTCCCTTTGGTCTACACGTAGTTGCAGTTGCTCAGCTAGGAAATGAAAAGAATTTGCCACCACTTTCAAATGTATCTATGTAAAATTTTTCCCTCACTGATGTAGCTTTCCCTTAATATGTGTTATGGTCTGTTACATGTGTGTCCCCCAAGGGGCGATGTATTAAAGGCCTGGACCCCTAGGTCCTCTTCTGTTGTTGATGCTGTTGAGAGGCATGGTGAAGTCTTTAAGAGGTGGAGCTTAGCAAGGGGTCTTAAGAGCACTGCGAATATGTCTCCAGAGGGGAGGGGCTGGGGGCTTTAAGCCTCAGCTGATGAAATCAGTGGATTTACCATTATCATGAGCTCCCACCACAATGTGCTGCTCACCAAAGGCGCAAAGCAACTCAATCCATCCATCATAGACTACACCTCAAAAATTGAGCCGAAAATAACCTTTTTCTCCTTATACTCTTATTGTTTCTGAGTGACAAGGGAGGAAGTTCTTTACTTCAATATCTCTGTCTCTTTGCTCTTGAGGGAAAGGATTTATGCATCAGCCCAGCCTCATGTGTTTGAACACGTGATCTCCAGCTGGCAAAGCTGTTTTGGGAGACTGTGAAGCTTTTAAGAAGTGGGGCATCCCTTGGAGGAATTAGGTCACTGGTAGATGTGCCTTGAAACTATAGCCTGCCCCTACTTCTTGCCCTATTTTTGCTTCCTGGTCTACCAAGATGTGAGCAAGCAGCTTCCTGCTTCTGCAGCCATCACAACCACACAAACAACTGGATCTTCCCTATTGTAATAGACTAATCATCAAAACATGGGCTTTCCCAATTGACTTGAAGAGGTCCTAAGGCATCTGAAGCATTATGTGGGGGACCCACTGATAGGTGAGCAAGGTTTGTCCTGTGAACATGGGGGTGATGGGCACACAAAGAAGAAAGGGGGTGAGCCATGCCAGGATGTGGGATCTGTCATGTTGCTCCCAATAAAGACATGGGCAATGAGCCTTCAAGGAGCTTCAAGACCTTGACCAACAGCCTGGGGAAGAGGATGCTAAAGGGTAGAGTAGCAAAGAATCACTGTTACAATGATATGATGTTTCTAATAGCAAAGGTAGAAAGTGAAGCATACCTAAAGACATTCTATGACACACAGGTGGGTCAGTGACAGTTAAAAGTCACTCTTGTTCAAGAATCTTCCCAGAGACCATGGACTACATGCACATCATAAATCCCAGCATCCCTTATGAGCATGATTCCCCCTCCCTTGGATCCCCAGCAGAATGGGAATCCCACTTCTCCACAAGTGCTCCCCCTCCAACTCCTCCTACACCCCATTACTGCCATCTGGAAGTCCACTTAAAACACCCACACTGTCCCCATGAAGCTGGGCTTCCCTTTGCTCTAAGACAGACAAACTCCTGTTACAGAGTCCCTTCCTTGAAATTAAACCTCAGATGCTATGATTGGAGCTACTCTGAGCCAAAGGACACCCTGGGTCTTACAGCCTGTCCAGTTACCACACTCCAAATCCAATCTGTAGAGTGGAAAAAGAAACTGCTACTTTTGGAATAATTTGCCAGGTATTTGATTTTAAGGCTATGACAAGAATTGAATTTGTAAAGAACACTGCAGACAATATTTATAATGAACATTTGTTAACAAATGTACCCCAGACTTCCCATGCTGAGAAGGAAGGATGGAAAAAGAAAAAAAGAAAAGAAGACAGATACCCTTGACTTTGTATCCATGACTCAAAATCAATAAGAAAGCTCAGACCACAGTCAATGACAAGGTCATGAAGTAGGAGAGTTAGGGCATTACACTCTAGACAGCACAATGGGTTCTGAAGGGACAAAGGAGACTTCTGGCTCTTATAGGCTTTCTTGTGGCAGGGGCAGGGAGACAAAGTAGGCAAGCTCCATCCTATGTGACCTCTATTGTACATGTCACAAATCACAAGGGACTGGCAAGAATAAAGCCATAATTTGAGGCTGTTTTGCATTTGTTCACAGCTGTGAGGGACATGGGGTCTGCAGGACCACAGTGTGCTTTATCAACTCCCTGTCCCAGAGGGAGCTGTGGGGGACTAATTTCTGGGGAGAGGAAGCTAGGAGGTCTGTGATCTAACATCCACTAACATAGGTGGCACATTAGAGTGCCCCTTCTGTATAGACCAGGAGTGAGTGGCATCCAGATTGATGAGCAGATGGTACCTCTGGGCAAGCAAAAGATGTTTACCAAGATACACAGCTCCATCAGGTAGACGAGTCCTCATGTGTACCTTGGCCAAAGGTCCTAAGTAGTCCACAGGCTGTATACCTTCCAACAGTCCAGGTGACACTTTGAAATCTCCACATGGCACATGTTGATGAGTGGGACTAAGTAAAGAAAATATTCTGCTTTTAAGAGGTCAATCTGTCCACTGATTCACATTTCTCGGCCTCATCACTACACCACTCTGTCCCACCCCAACCCATCACCCAGCTTCTCATAAGGAAACATCCCAATTAAAAGTATCTCTCTGGGAAACATTTGAGTGAAACAAACACATCAGCTTCCATTCTAACCTTCCCCTTATCTTCCGTGCCATCATTCTTTAGATTTACTTGGACCTGAAGTTGGCCCATTACAACAACAGCAACAAAAAAAACAACTCTTCATTCCTTTGAACTCACAATAGACTTGTTGTTTTTCACTCCTTGTAACACCTACTCCATCTCCAGGAATCTGTCTTCCCTGAGGTCCAGGTTGGTCAAATGCCATTCTTCACGATTCCCAAAGCCTCTGCCTTTGCTTTGACTGTGTGATGAGTAGCCACGTCCTACTGTAATCGGCTGTTGACTTACATTTCCCTTTATTGATACAGTGGCTTGCACTTTAATCCATAACATGTGTCTAACATCTGGCCAACAGTTTCAGGCGTGTCTTTGACTTATTCTCCACAGCAATTGATGAGATGGTTTCATTTCCATCTTTCATAACATTCAGAGACTGAAACTCAATTAAAGGTCACAGCGTCATCCCTTGTGAAACCATGCTTTGTGTGTGACTTCAGCACTAAGCAACTAGCCACCGAGGTGGAGACTGTGGCTGTAGGGTGCACATGGACCTCAGTTCAAGTACCACATCCTCCAGCAGTGGAACAAAGGAGCTCTGTATCCTCATCTGTTAAACAGGGACTTCAACAGAACCTCTGCCTTTGTGTCACTTGGGATAGAATTCAAGCAAAATAATTACCAGATAGCATGTACCACACAGGGGGACACAACACAGCTAACTATATTGTGACATCACCATGGCTTCCTCAAGTAGAAGCCCCAGGGATGGTGCCAGAGTTCATCAGAAATGAGGCATGAGTCTCTGCTTGACTTCTGTGGAGATCTAGGTAGCCAAACCCAGACACCTTCTCGTGTCTGATGGAGCTTTTGTGTGCTTTCCATCCTTCCACCCTTAGCTGCTCACACAACATATCCTGAGCATGGTGGGAGTGTTCAGCGGAAGTGGCAGCCTGGGTCTCCTCCCCTCTGCTGTGGTGTTCTATTGACAGATTTCTCTACAGTTGTACATTCCTGGCCTGTGCTCTATGTTCACTGTGTCACAAAGACAGGTAACAAGGAGGCTACTTCAGAATGACCAAAAAGCTCAGACATTTTTAGGAGTCTGACTTAAGGCATACGATTATTTAGTTAAATGCTAGGCCTCAATATCTTAGGTTCTGGGGCTAACCAATTATCTATCTCTTCAAGCGTTTCAGCCACTAGCAACATTTTTCAAGCAACTAGACGAACTCAGCATTCTCATTTTCTGAGTAGGCCCTTCCTGAGTCTGGATATGTCATTTCCTAAAGTTCTAGTTATTCCACAGAAAAGTATGAAATTTTAATTTCTCTCTATATATATATCATCCCATAAGCAGAGTCTCACCTCATGGAAAGGGGCAGGAGGCTCGGGCTTTCTGTCTCCAAGTTCTCGAATGCACGAGCTCCAGAACTTATTTACTAAATAAAAGTGAGGTCAAATTCCAATGTGCAAAGAATGCTTGAGTGTTGGGGGGAGGGTTGCCTCATGAGTTATACATTTGTATGAACAAAAGTTATACTTTGTTCATTTATGATATGAATGTCCCTGAGTTGCACATTTATACGCCCAGTCTGATTGGGTCCTGATTTCCCCCCCCACCCCACCCCCCTGTGCTTCCTCCATGTGGTGCCTGGTTGAGGACAGTTTTGTGCAACCAACTTAATCTACGTTTCTACCTCAGTTAAATACAGTAACTGTAACCGTCCCTCTGGAGTTCATTTAGAGGGAAATTCTAACTCAATTTCCTTTAGGCCACGGCCACTCCTGACAAGATGTGGCTTGTGGCTTCCTGGTGCTTCCTGTGGGCTGAGCTTGGTCTATCTGGCCCTAAGATAGAGATAACTTGGCCTTGCCTATAGGATCTGTCAATTGAGAGATGAAGCCTGATGCTCACAAACCTGTGACCATTTTTTTTTTTTTACAATCTGTTGCCCTATTGAGTGTGGGGATGAGGGGGTCATGAGTTAAACATCCATGGAAACAAAAGTTTACACAGCCTCTTTTAGTTTTTACTGGTCTGAAGAGCTCTGGGTGCCTATTCTTTGACCCAGGCTTTGTTGTAGGACCCTTCATCTTACCATATATTTGGCTCCATGGCAGATTCTCTGTTTTTTCCGGTCAGCATTTATACCACATGAGAAACAAGAGCAACCTGAAAATGTCAAGAAGACTCTTACACACAAATAATAAGTAAAATTTAAAAATTAAAGAAAAAGATTCAATCTCAGGGCTGGCAAGATGGTTCAGAGGGTTGAGGGACCTATTGTCAAGCCTGACATCCTGAGTTCAAACCCTGGGACGCACGCATACTGTTGAAGGAGAGAAATGACTCCTATAAGTTATATTCTGACATCCACACATTCACTGTAGCTCACATGTTCTGTGGCACCCAAACACAGACACACAAATAGGTACAAATAAACAATGCACCTTATAAAAATGAAGGCTCATTCTCTATCCGACCATAGCTTGCCACCATGCTGGTTCACCCCATATTGGCATAAATCCTCACACACCACAGCGTCAAGTGTTATAAGCAGTAAACATGGGCAACATGGTCCAAGTCCTATATGGTCCTGCACCCTCTTTAGCTGACCCCACTGTTGTGCTAATAATCTAACAGTAATCTCTCCAGGGATTAGAAGTCTTTGCCATTTGCCATAGCACAAATATTTCCCCAGTGCTCAATCCTGAACTACTATTTTTTTTAAGTCCGGCATTGTTTATTGGGCACATGTGTTGAGCATGGGTTAGCATCATACTGCCCCGTTTCCATAGTAACCAACTGACTTGGTCACAGGCTACAATTTGCTGCTTCCAGGTGTGTGAATCAGTAAGCTAAATTCAAAAGGGGAATTGACTTTTCCAAACAGTAAGATAAAAACACTATGTATCAAAGTTGTGACTTAAAAATTACAAAATGGCAGTCCTCAGAGCTGCCCTGAAATGTCAGTCTTGAAACCTGTATATCCCTTAAGCTGGCAGACTCTGGGGAGGCCAGCACCTATTAGGGAAATGAAAGTGGGAGCCTGCCCTCTTCTATCCAGGTAGCCTTCACTTCACACTCACTGTCTCTGGCATAAGTGCGGCCAGCCCCAGGCTGGGGGAATGGCCAGCCCCATGGCCAGCACCATGATGGGGGAAACATGGGGAGAGGCACTAAGGAGGTAACACAGGGCAGGGCCAAGCCCTTCAACCAGAACAAATCAGGAAAAATGGCCCTACCTGGCATTTCCAAGTTTTGGCAGCTCTCAGAGTGTTTCCTGACTGCCCAGCCCCTGCTGCGGCCAAGCAGCAGGTCTCCTGTGGAACCTTTGGCACTGAGAACTGGATACTACTCCAGGCTCTCATTTCCAAGCCTCAGTATTCAAGAGAGAGAGAGTTGGTCCCATGGCCTCTGATTGGGAGTTGAGGGGTAAGAAGGTTAGCTTGGACCTTTGGAATCAGCTGTTACCCTGCAGAGCTGGGCCCAGAACACAGCAGAAGCCAGAATGAGATACAGACAGAGCGTGGATGTGTTGTCACTGTACAAAAAGGTTGGTGGGCATGAGTCAGGACTGTGGCTGACTGCTAACACAGCATGAACTGCTGTAGGGCCTTCTGCAGAGACTGCCGAGTCACCAGCAGGCACACCGCCTCCTCCAAGCATTTGGTGAGCCGCTTCCGAGCCTGGTCATGAGTGACCATGGCCATGTCCCAGTCATTCACCTGCATGATCTTGTCTCCAATCTGTAGCCCAGCCATTTCAGCAGGACCTCCCTTAGACACTAGTCTGATGTGAATGACCTTGTCTGTTTTATCTTCCGAGAAGGGGTTCTGGACAGGGTCCTGGTCCATCCCACCTCCACTACCGAAACCCAGGATTAAGTTCTCATCTTGACACAACTTATGAATTTCAACTCTTTGCACTACAGCGGTGACAGGCTGGCCTGGAATGTAGGACATTTTGACCCAAATCTGACAAACAGCACCCAGTGAGACCACATTGAGAATCCTGAACTACTATTTAACAATCAGCTCACCAAGTTCTTAAAGTCTCAACACTCAGAAGCCAAGAACTGATGGAACCCAGTGATAACCATCAGAAGCCAAAGGTAACCTTCCATTCTCTGTCACTCTTGGTCCTCTGCAGCATAGAGAGAGAACACTACAACCACCTTCCTCCTCAAGCTTTCCTGCCTCCTTCTTCCTAATGACTCACCTATTGTCTCCCGGAGTGAGCAGGCTGCACTCCTCATCTTCTGCCCAGAACAGCAAGTTGCATGGCCTGGATGGGTATCTCCTTTACATTAAGGCACAAACTGCAAGATATGCACTCTGCAGAGTCAGGTGTTTGGATGGGGTTTTGTTTAGGGGTGTGTGTGTGTGTGTGTGTGTGTGTGTGTGTGTGTGTGTGTGTGTGTATGTGTATATGTGTGTATGTATGTATGTGTATATGTATGTGTGTATATGTATGTGTGGGTCTGTCTGTCTGTCTGTCTGTGTATTCTTTTGAATCAGGGTCTTCTTAAGTAGCCCAGGCTTGCCAAATCCTTTCTTCTGTTGCTTCTATGGAGTCCATTCTGCATTTTAAAATTATTATTATATTTTTACTCCCAAAATGTCCAGTTGGTTATTTCTTTTTTTTTTCTTCCATTTAGTATCTCCTTTGTTCACTGAGAATCTCTTTCCTTCATTTCAGGGAAGTCTGCCCTTATTGCTTAGAGCCTTTTTCTAATCACAACTCTAAACTCTTCATTAGCTAATTCTCTGCATTAGCATTTCTTGCAGGTTTTCTACCCCACCCCCCGCCCCAGGAAAGTCTAGAGTATAAGTTGTAGTATACAGGGCAGGGGGTGGGTGAGTGTCCAGGTCTGTGGGTCAAGATTGGGCTGCGTTTCTAACATCCCATTGGACAGAGGGCCAAGATAGAAAGAGCTTGAACACACGGTGCTTTTCCCACGGTCTGTGGGCAGGACCTTAAGAAAATGCAAAAATGCATGTTTCTGGAGGCAAGAGAGCACGGGAGAAACCAGGGTCACACTGGCTGCTGTTGGCGTCCTGGTGGGGAGAGATCTGGAGGACCTCTGTACTCTTAGGGCTGCCCAGGACAAGGACTGGTGCTGTGGGCCAGAGAAAACATGGCGGATCAAGGAAGGTGCCGGCACAGTTGGAAACAGCTTTTTCTGATGGTGGAATCACAACAGCTCTGGGGCAGCATATGATAAATGGTGATTCTTTATTGCAGCTATGTCATGATGGTTTTAACTCTCCCATGGTCCCCTAAATCTAAAACTCCTATCTATTCAATCTCCCGAGCCTCCTCTAAATCCATTAAATCTCCTGATCTCTGAGATGGGTGAGAGACTTGAACTGTGGGAAGTGGGGAGGGATTGAGGAGGGGGGGGGTTAATGCATTCTACTGCCTGAGATTGAGATGCTGGCAATGTCATATTTACACGGGGAAAGGTCCCAGAGATCAGTTACATGACCAACCTGTGATCTCCTGGGGAGTCATTTGGATTATATGCTACAAGGAAGATAGCCACTTTGGGGGTTGTGCCCACGAGCTGCTGAGGCAGGCAGAAGCAGAGAGAGAGTGTGTGTGCCCCACTCCTTCCATGCACATCTCAATTTCGAGATTCCCAGGGTTTGGACTAGCTTGGACCTCACCTGTTTCCAGCCACACACTTCCGGAGCCACACCCAACAGGAAAACTGTGTGTTATCATATGTCAGGCGGTGACTGTTTTGGATGCTATGCCATAAGACTCTAGGTATTAGTTAAACCCTGTGGAATAAGTTGATGCTTTCAATTAGAGAGGCAAGCTGTTTGGTTCAGCGGACCACGTAGGACCTGGACTGGAGGTTCTTGCCAGCTTTCCACAGATGTGATCTCACTGTCAACACCATGTACAAGCAATTTCAATGGGAGCTCCATTGCCAAGGTGTTTGCACATGCCCCAATCACCCAGCAGTGAATGTGGGTCATGGACTACAGTCTAGCCCACAGTTTGCTTCTCAAAGTCTGCGGCAGTCTGGGAAGAGTCAGTTCCAGGCACAAAGAACGGGAGAGTTCATGCCCAGCTTTTTGAGGCTGCTTCCCAGAGACCCTCCGTCTCCCCGGCCATTGTGAGAGTCCCTTGGGGTTCACCCTTTTCAGTCTCCAGGTGGAAATGCGGGGCCATGATTACCTCAATTTCAGCACATGTGTGCTACACCCATGCAAGCACACACGTGAGACCAAATAATATAAGAATTTTTATAAAGCAACATGGGATCCTCCCAAGCACTGGAGACCACAGCTCCTGCGATCCCAGATGTTTTTCCTTCCTTCCTCAGGACTGTCCCTACTGCCACCTCAGCATTGCTTCAGGACTGTACTGCAGAACAGAGACATGAAGTAAAAACAGAAACATCCTTGACTCTTTTTTAATATTAGAAACACTTTTCCCACTCTTTAGACTTCTGGATCTTTCTCTGCCCTGATGCTCCTCCTGGATTGAGGCTCTAATTAAATCCAGAAAAGTCCTAGAGGAGAAATGTAGGCACACTGGCGGTTCTCCAATATTTAAAGAGCCCCCTCCCTGTACCCTAAACCCTCCATGTTTGACATCTCCTTTTTCTCTCCAGCTTCCTGCCACCACTCTTGCCCTCAGCAATATCGCAGAGCCATGTGCAACTCTGAACACACCATGCTTTCAGGAACCCCAGCACCAGTGGCTCCCTTGCCTAAGAAGTGGTTTTCCCTTCTGTCCCTGGCTACTATCCCAGAAGTCTTGGGAGACCTTACCTTTTCCACAAAACTGTCCCTTACTGCCTTACAGATTCCTTTTCCCAGTCAAGAGCTCCTTCCACATTCTACTCTAGCCCATGGCCATCGCGTGCAACCGACTGTGTAGTCGCCTGCCTTTGACACTAGCCAGTGAGCACCATGAAAGCAGACATTGTGTTTTCCCCAGCTTCTACTAGAGGATCTATCATAAGCTAGGTTGGCAAGAGATACCTACAGAACTGAGCCTAAGTACCAGCAGCACCGTGGGGAAGAAAATTCTTGCCCCTAAACATATGCCTCCTCTGACCAGGTCCCTGAGAAAGCCTATTACTCTTGTTTAACAGTATGCCCCACTCTGAGACTCCCCCTTGGGTCCTGCACCTCTGTCTGAACCATCAGCTCCTCAGTCTGTCTTTAAACCCCTGGGATTGAGTGTCACTCCCTCAACCAACCTCAGGCAATACCTGTGGGGTTGCATTGTATCATTGTCCATACACCCTTGGAAAGAGGTCTTTGTCTGAGTCCAGGATAAGCATGACATGCTGGCAAAGTGGACTGTGATTTCTTGGCTCAGTTTAACCTCTCCTTTCCGTGCCTCCTACCCCCTCTAATCCATCTCCCTGTGCCAGAGCTTGTCCAACAACAATCTGGTAACACAAGGCATGGAAGTCATAATTTTCTGGTAGCTACTTTTAAAAGTAGAAACTGGTAGAATTAATGTTAATAATATACATTAGAAAGAGCACAGTAGGTTAACTATGGATAAGAAGACAATGAATATTGCAAAATAGATAGTACAGAGGATTTGGAATATTTTCAACCCAAGGAAATAATAACTATCTGAGATGATGGACATGGCATCACACTCTGAACACTGTACTGACATGCTCCTGAAAATGAACAATTAATATGTCAACCAAAATTTTAAAAACATGCCAAATGTCAAAACACATTTTATTTAACTCAGTTACTTAGAATGTTATAATTTCAGTATGCAATCAACATTTTTGGTAAAGTATTGGTAAGCTAGTTCACAGCTTCGTTTTTGTACTAAGACTTCTTTCAAATTGAAGTCTGGAACACTGGAGAGATGGCTGAGCACTTTAAGAGTACTAGCTGTTCTTACAAAGAACCCAGTTGCAGTTCCCAGCACCCACATAGCAGTTCACAACTGCCTATAACTTTAGTTCCAGGGCATTTGATGCTCTCTTCTTGTCTCTGCTGGCAACACATACACACACACACACACACACACACACACACACACACACACACACACAGAGAGAGAGAGAGAGAGAGAGAGAGAGAGACAGAGACAGAGAGACACAGAAAGAGAGTTCACAACATAAAAGTAGGCAAACAACCATACACATAAAATAAATAAAAGTAACTCTTTTATAAAAATTTTAAAAATAGAATCCAGTGTGTGTACGTGTACACATACACACACACACACACACACACACACACACACACACACACACATATTGTTTTGTTTTTTGACACAGGGTCTCTCTGTGTAACTCTGGCTGTCCTGGAACTTGCTCAGTAGCCCAAGCTGGCCTCCAACTCAGACCTTTGCATGCCTTTGCCTCATAAGTGCTGGGATTAAAGGGGTGCACAACCATGACCAGCCTTTATTTTGTATTTTTATTTTGGCACTTATGTTTTGTTTTGTGAAAGGGTCTCATGTAGTATAGGTGACCTCCACCTCACTTTGTTGGCAAGGATGGTCTTGACCTTGTGGCCCTCCAGGTGTGTTCTACCTATCCAGTGCTTTACATTTATAGCAAATGTCATTTTGGTCTAACCTCATTTCAAGTGCTCATTGGCCACAGGAAGCTGGTACTTGACACCACCTTGGATAGCGCATGGCTGGAGGTTGAGTGTTCCTATGAATAACAGCAGTAACTGCTAATCAGTACTCTGTGCTTACAGCAAGCCTCCTACCCTATTGACTGCTCAAGGCTTTGTGTGCTTGTCAGACTTAATCTTCAGAGCAATCCCAGGGACTATTCTAAAGTCCACACTCTAGATGAGGAAACAGTCTCAGGACTAAGGGCTCACCCAAGGTGACCCAAGAAACTGAGCAGCAGAGACAAGACTAGATCCAGACTTCTGGCTCACACGTTTTCTCACTTCTCAACATCGCTAACCAATCTAGAGAACTTGACGACTCTAGGCTGACACACTGAAAATACATGATTTGGTTGAATGTATCATGAAGAACATAACCAAACAAACTTTCATCTTGTTCATTCTGTTTTTCCAGGCCTTGGGTGCACCTGGGCCAGCACTCTACTGCGGATCTGCACCCCTAGCCCAACCCAGACGCTTTGATGGGTAAACTCATGTTTTGAAAGTCATCACAATGGAAAAGCATATCCTTTCAGAAACCCCCCTGCCTGTACCACAGGCCAGGAAAAGCAGCACAGGGCTGGGTGACACAGGGTCTCACCACACGAAGGACTGTGTTTACCCATGTTCCCGTGTAGAGACCTGCGAAGTGCCGCGCCCTAAAGATGGTGCTGGTCTCCGCCTTCCACCAGCCCGACGGTGAGCGCTCTCTATGATAATAAGTTCATATTTGGCATAGACTGCTGATCTGGCTTGTTTCCACATACATGGACCTCTAAGATAGCACCACTTGGCTTTACTTGACTGGCTGTTCATTTAGTATTTAGCCTGTGGGTTGGGTCTGCCCCATTATTCGGAAGACTGTTTTCAAGGGACCTGAATAAACTGCTGGAGAAGAGTTTTGTGAGTTGCGTCATTCCTTGCTGGACAAGGGGGGACGCGACAAAGTGGTGGCCCGTACGGGGACCCAGAAAAGACTCAGAACTCCTGCAGTCAGGGGCAATGCGTTGGTAAGTTCCTGGGATAAATCAGGACAATAAAGTTTCATGGAGATAGTGAACACAAAGTAAAGTTTCGCGGAGATAGCGAACAAAAGGTAAAGTTTCGCGGAGATTGCGAACAAAAGGTAAAGTTTCGCGGGAAGTTGCGAACTATAAGGTCTCCGGGAGGGAGCAATAAGGACCTCGGTAAAGAGGCAATAAAGTCTCCGGGAGGGAGCAATAAGGACCTCGGTAAAGAGGCAATAAGGTCTCCGGAGGGAGCAATAAGGACCTCGGTAAAGAGGCAATAAGGTCTCCGGGAGGGAGCAATAAAGTTCCTGTGATTCGGACGAGTAGAAGACACAACTGGCAGAGCAAGGTGAGGAAAGCAGAGAGTGCCTCACAGAAATGGAGCGAATGCTGGCCTTGCCTTTATCAGTTGCTGGGAGAAGCTTGGGAGAGATCTTGGATTTTGCCTGGGAGCAAAGTACATTGCAGGGAGGAGCACGGCCTATTTGGAGTCTTGTTCAGAGTTGTTTAGGAGATCAGAGATATTGCAAGGCAGTGGAAAAAGGACAAAAGGCATTAGAACAGTTAAAAGAGGAGCACTTGGTCAAATCTGGGAAAGATACTTTGAAAGAGGATAGCTCAGAGTCTAAAGAGGAACTTAAAAGGTTAACAAAGAAAATGGAGAAGTCATCTTTGAGGAAGAGTTCTGACTGCACCGGGATAGAGCCCTCAGGTCCGGGGCCGCCTGTGCTGGTGTGGGAGGAGCTGTTGCCATGGTGCCTGACACGTCAGCGACAGTCGGAGTGGGTGGAGTCGTTGTTACAGCGCGTTCAGCCACGCTGGCGGCAGCTGGTGTAAACAAAGCCGTTGCCATGGCGCCTTCAACTCCTCCCCCATATCCAGAAGCCACTCAGACAGAGCAGCCAGTTCAGTCCCTGAAAGTAGGGAGATCTTTCTGCCCGGGAATGTGGACACAAGTAAGAACAGAATAGAACATTATCCCACTGCACTTGCTGCTTTAGCCTTGAATGGTATCCAACAATGCTTGCAGTCTTTTGGAGTTGCTCCTGCCAGTATAATAGTGCCTTACTCCAGTTATCAAATTAAGATTTTGTGTGGCACTGTAGATGACTGGGCAATATTGCAATGTAGCTTTGAAGGAGTGATTGATAACCATTATCCTAAACATCCATTGCTATTATTTTTTAAGGAGCACCCAGTGATATTCCCTAAGGTTACTTCAGCAGTACCACTTCAAGGGTCACCAAATGTGTTTACTGATGGCTCAAAGACAGGCTGTGGAGCCTATTTGATAGAAAGACAAGAGCCCGTGTTATGTCAATTTCAACCGGGCTCCCCCCAAATAGTAGAGTTACAAATAGTAATTGAGGTGTTTAAAAGATGTCAATTTGCATTCAATTTGATTTCAGATTCAGTTTATGTGGTCAACGCAGTGAAAATATTAGAATTAACAGGTCCTATTAAGAATAGTAGTACTGTATGTGCCTTATTACAAGAGTTACAAGTTTTAATCTGGCAGAAAAAAAGGTATTTTTATATTCAACATATCAGAGCACATACAGGATTACCTGGACCATTAAGTGAGGGTAATGATAAAGTTGATCAATGGACCAGGATGGAATGCATTTTTGGAGCTCATTCCTGGACCAAGCCAGACAGTTTCACCAATTATTTCATGTAAATGCAAAAACTCTACAGCAGAAATTTCATTTGTCTAGAGCAGATGCTAGACAAGTGGTTTTGGACTGTCCTCAGTGTGTGATTCATCATCATCCTCCCAGTGTGGGAGTGAACCCTAGAGGGTTGATGCCACTTAAAATCTGGCAAATGGACGTTACCCACATTTCAGAATTTGGAAACTTAAAATATATTCATGTATCTGTGGAGACCTGCTCAGGTATCATACATGCTACACCTATGAGTGGAGAAAAGGCTCGCAATGTCATAGGACATTGCTTAGAAGCCTGGGCTGCATGGGAAAAACCACAACAGCTAAAAACGGACAATGGACCAGCCTATACAGCACAGTCCTTTGTCTCCTTCTGTAATCAGATGGAGGTACAGCTTAATCATGGATTACCATACAATCCTCAAGGACAAGGAATTGTGGAGCGTGCTCATCGCACCTTGAAAGAATGCTTACAAAAACAAAAAGGGGGAATAGGCCAAGGCCGTACCCCCAAGGAGAGAATGTCTTCCGTACCCCCAAGGAAAGAATGTCTTTAGCCTTATTTACTAAATTTTTTCAATTTGGATGCTCAAGGCCGCTCAGCAGTGGACAGACATCAGGATTCCCATGGTTCACCTAAAAGCATGGTGAAGTGGAAGGACATTCTGACAGGCTCTTGGCGGGGGCCTGACCCCGTGCTAACATGGGCGAGAGGGTCTGTTTGTGTTTTTCCTCAGAATCAACAAGATCCAGTGTGGGTGCCTGTACGCCTTGTGAGGAAGATTCGTCATGAAGACCTTCCTAAGGATCCTGGTGATAGTAGCAGTGAGTATGTCAGGAGCGCAGAGCAGTTTGGGTTCAACAAGATTATTTTTCCTTTAGCCCAATGATTAGTAATATAGTGAATAAGTCTTGTACAGGAATGCTTGATATATCTACTAGGGATCCTCAACAGACTGCCACCAATCCTTTTGATTTGTGGCTTTTGTGTGGAGTAAATGGAAGTTGCATGGACTTGGGACCTGTCATTATGCTAGGAGGAGGAATTTATCAAAGAGGTAATTTTTCCCTAGGATCCGCTACCAATCTGGATTTCTCTAGCAGTAGTGGCTCTGGTACTTGGAATTCTTTATTTCATTCTTACCACAACAAGAACTTTTCAGCCTCACCAGTATGTCTTTGGCCTCCTTTTCTGTGGATTATAAGTAATGGGAGTGTATCCTTGGGTGAAGAAAAGTTAGTATGCACTCCGGGCACATGTTTTTATGCCCTGTGCTGGAATGCCACAGCCTTTCCTGTGGCTGTGGTGACTAGAATGCCTCGATATGTACCAGTTCCTGTAGAGGCCCCTAATACCATGATGCTATTCAGGTTTAAAAGAGATTTTGGCATCACTGCAGCTATTGTTACCGCTATCACTGTTGCTGCTGTGGGAGCTACTGCCTCAGCTATTGCCTTGTCTAGTTCTATACAGACTGCCAATGCCCTGAATAACATCTCAGCCACTGTGGCACAGGCATTGGATACTCAGACCTCTATGAATTCTCATCTCAAAGGAGGCCTTATGATAGTTAATCAACGCATAGATTTAATACAAGAACAGATTGATTCTCTTTGGCAACTAGCACAGTTGGGGTGTGAGTGGAAATTGCAAGGTTTGTGTGTTACTTCCATACAATATCAAAATTATACAAAAGCTGCTAATTTGTCTAGACAATTGTCAAAGTTCCTCTTACAGGATTGGTCGGCTGAATTTGAAAATTTGATGAGAGAGCTGAGAGCGACAATCATCCACATCAACTCCACTCGGGTGGATCTGAACCTGGCTACTGGGTTGACTTCCTGGATACAGATGGCTATGGATCATTTTAAGGAGTGGGCGGGTGTAGGCTCTTTTTGGCGATACTAATGATACTAGCCTCTCTGGTTTGCCTATGGTGCATCTACAAAATGAGAACCACACAAAAGCGTAATGCAGCCATGATTATACAAGCCCTTGTCGCCATTGAGGCGGGCCAGTCCCCTCAGGCATGGCTTGCTGCCGTGAAGTAAATCTTCACTAAGCATAGTCCCTGCCCACTGAGGTATTCGTTCCACGGATATTAGGGTCTGGCAAGTCAGTGACGGAGTTGACGGGTAAGTCTCGGCCACCTAAGACAGGGCAGTCCCGAGTGGGGAGGCTGACCCAGAGACGGGTAAGAGTTTGAGCACCGCCCTCCTACAGGCTCAGGCCCACCGTGAGATCCCCAGATAGAGGGATTACAAAGCCTTTCCAGGGACTTTTACCAACTTTAGAAAAAATAAAAAAGGAGGAACTGTAGAGAGCTGCGAAGTGCCGCGCCCTAAAGATGGCGCTGGTCTCCGCCTTCCACCAGCCCGACGGTGAGTGCTCTCTATGATAATAAGTTCATATTTGGCATAGACTGCTGATCTGGCTTGTTTCCACATACATGGACCTCTAAGATAGCACCACTTGGCTTTACTTGACTGGCTGTTCATTTAGTATTTAGCCTGTGGGTTGGGTTTGCCCCATTATTCGGAAGACTGTTTTCAAGGGACCTGAATAAACTGCTGGAGAAGAGTTTTGTGAGTTGCGTCATTCCTTGCTGGACAAGGGGGGACGCGACATTCCCGAGCTTGGAACTTCATGAAGAATTCGTTTAAGGAAAGTTGGTTTTCTCCAGACTTGACAGCTAAAATCAAGCTGCTTTCCTACTCTCCCTTCATCCCTCTCTTAAACATACAAGACCAATATTCTAAGCCTGGCTGAGGTGGGAGGTAGGGCTGTTTTCTCATTGGCCTTCCCAGAAGTGTTCCCCTGGCAGAGAGGAGGGAGTTGGCTAGCGCCTTCATGGTGCATGCACAGCAAATACCATCTCCCAGTGACTGGTCTGGGCAATTGAACTTTTCATTCTCTTTCTCCTTTCTTCCAGGGCTAAGCAAGCTACTCCACCAGGAAGCCACATCACTTGCTTTTCATTTGATATAATTTATCTCCACTCTCCAAATAAAACCTTGATTTTTTTTCCACTTGGGAGAGACTGCTATTGTAATAAAAACTTCAGCTCTGGTTTATACAGGTCAGACATTTGTGTCTCTCTTCCATGATCATAATCAGTCCATAGTGGCCCCCATGAGAGGAGCCTGAGGTGTATTGGCAAGGAAGCGGCAGAGCAAGGAGCTGTGTCTGTATCCCTAACATGGTTCAGATATTCTTCTCTTGGTCGCAGCACTTTCACCGTTAAACATGAAACACAATCTCTTCCCAAAACAAAACCTAAATACCTGGGAAGGCCATTTTGTGTCTACCCATGTATGTGTATGAGGTGTTTGTTCTACTAAGCCTTTACAAAACAGAATTTACCTTCCTGGAGGGTAAGTAAGTGCCAATATATAAAACTAATACTAAATGATAAAGAGTGTGGATCCTGATAAACCAGCCTGCCTCCATCTTGGGCTTGAAACCCATTTGCAGTAGGTAGCTTTATTATTTTTTGTTTTATTACACTATATTATTTTATGGTATTTAAATCTCTTCCTCCCTTCCAACCCTTATTCCTTCCAACTCTCCAACACTAGGTAGGAAAGGATGAAGGTTAGAGGGGAAAGAAACATAGATCTCTTTTAACCACTTCCCACTGATTAGGGTCTTCGGGTTCTTTGGGGACAATGCCAGTATCATTAGTCAGGATATCCAGCAGTCCAGCAAACCAGCAACAGAAAACACAACAAACAAAGCAGCAGGACAAGCCAGCAACAGTGTTGGGGAGCACCAACAGCAGGGAGAGCAGCAGCCTCCTCCTTCTTCAGAGTGCCCCCCCCCCCAGTCCTTCTCTGGGCTCTGGCATTTACCCCCTCTCCAGAGTCCCAAGAATTAAACTTTCTGCAACTTGCTAAACCACAACCCTGCTAGAGCACAAGAGGCAATTATAGTTAACTGCTGTGGACAAACTGAAGCAGCTCCATATCCCACCCCTGGGATTATAACAAAAACATTCTCATAACATAACTGGGTTTTTTAAGATACTCTGACCACATTCATTCTTGTTTATAATTAAATATGTTTCTCAAGAATTGGGCTATGCAATCTTAACTACAAATGGTTCTGTGCTACCTGTTCCAGGAAATGACAACCATGTCTTTGTTTCAAAAAGTTGTTGTAACCACATTATGATCACCTTGCAACTATGTCTTTATTTCAGGAAGTTGTTATGACCACCTTGCTATTACCTTGTTATGACTATCTTGTTATGACCACCTTGTTATTACCTTGTTATGACTATCTTGTTATGACCACCTTGTTATTACCTTGTTATGACTATCTTGTTATGACCACCTTGTTATGACTATCTTGTTATGAGCACCTTGTTATTACCTTGTTATGACTATCTTGTTATGACCACCTTGTTATTACCTTGTTATGACTATCTTGTTATGACCACCTTGTTATGACTATCTTGTTATGACCGCCTTGTTATTACCTTGTTATGACTATCTTGTTATGACCGCCTTGTTATTACCTTGTTATGACTATCTTGTTATGACCACCTTGTTATGACTATCATGTTCGTTCCGTTTCTGTTACCCCTGCTTATTTGCCAGCCAAATTCCCCATTTGAAAACCCCGTACTCCTGAGCTGTAAAATCTTTATCTTCCCCGTGTCCAATGCTGACCTCTTGAACCCTACCTTAGGGAGAGACAGCTTGCTTTAATTAATTTGGCCATGATTTGGGTTGCTGGTCTTTCTCCTCAAATCTATGGGATAAACAGTCCCAAATGTTGCATTGTTTTCATTGCTTGATTTAGGTATGCCTAAAGAGGCACAACATTTTACATTGCATTTCTTACTTTTGCACTAATTTTTCCAACATGATTTCTAGCTTTCCATACACTTTTTTTAAGGGTCTTAAAAATTCAGAGTGTGCATACATTTACTTTGGGTAAAGAAGAGTAGCAGGTGTGATGGTCCCTCTTCCTGGATTTGAAAGCACCTAGGAGATACACCTGCAGAAGTATGGTTGAAGGTTTCCAGAGAGGTTTAACTGAACAGAGGAAAACCACTCTTATATTTTGGTTGTGAGCCTAGCCTTTAACGGCTGAGCCATCTCTCCAATGGGAGAGTCACTCTTAATGTAGAAAGCACCAACTCATGGACTGGAATCTTGTAGTGAATAAAAAGGTGAAAAGAAAAGGCCAACTGTGCATTCCACTCTCTCTGCCTCCTGACTGTGGACTTGAGGTATCCAGTTACCTCCAGTCCCTGTTGCCTCTAGTTAAAGCTGGTCTTGCCACTAAGCTTCCCTGTCTTTGTAGTACTGTTCACTCAAAGCAAATGAAAATAAACCCTCCCTTCCCTGAATTGGTTTTTGTCTGGTATTTTCTCATGAAAGCAACCAATGCAGATATATAATAAGCCACCCTGGTGAATTCTTTTCCTCTAATGCAGTGGTCCTCAAACTTCCTAATGCTGTGTCCTTTTAACATACTTCCTCATATTGTTGGTGACCCCAACCATAAAACTATTTTTGTTCCTACTTCATAACTGTAATTTTGCTGGTTAATGAACCATACTGTAAATATATGATATGCAGGATATCTGATGTGCAACCCACAGGTTGAAACCCTCTGCCCTAACGCTTCAGGTAAGAAAAGCCCACTGTAGTTTCAGTCCTCATTCTTATGTTTGGTTTATCATTCAAGGGTAAGTGAAAGAGGCCGATAAATACCGTATATGAAAAATAATTCTTGGTATTTCCCTTTCATGCCACTAAGTACTTGTAGAAGGGAGCTGGGAAGAGGGAAGCAAGCTTTCCATAGTTTGCCCACGGAGCGCATGCTCTGTTGTTCTCAAACTCTACCAGGAGATGGCGGTAGTAACCAACGTCAAAATCCTGTTTGTTGGCCTCCATCAGCTTCTCATCGTCCGGTGGACATTTCCTGCGTCTAATCGGATGCTTATGAAAACTATTTCCTCCTTTCAAAAGCACAAGCCCAAACAGAAACTAACCTCACCCTGCAGATAAAGGATGTTTGTGCCTTTCCAGTTGCCGAACCCTCCCAGCCATAGCTTGACTGTCAAGTATTTTCCCAGCAGCTACACGTTCGTTCCAGGAAGCAAAGTGAGAAAAAACTCTGTGCTCCCTCTGGGCTGTGGGAAGGTGTGTCTAGGGGCAGCATCCAGCCAGCCATACACAGATCCCAACCCCCAGGAAGCCGAGCGGGTGGAAGGATGCTACAGTGAATAACCAATTCTGTTCTGAAAGCGGCTTTCCCGAGACCAGAGCGGCTCAGATGCAGCACCCAGCTGTCCTGGGCACCCAAACACAGGTTTCATGGAGTCCTTCCGAGAGGTGGAGTTTAAATGGTTATCGCGAGCTGACACACCGCAGCACAGCCGCGAGGCAGCCCAGTCAGGGAAGGTTTGGAGAAGCCAGAGTGAGGTGTCCAGACACAATTAAAAGTTAAGCGCTGGGGAAAGCGCTCGCTTGGGGTGGGGATGGGGGTGGTTTCACGTGACCAAATTAACTTAGAAGTGAGCATGAAAAAAAAGATGAAGGAAATTCTCAAGTCAAGAAAGTTTTTATCCTTGAGTCTCAGCACTTGGTCGTTCTTACAGAGTCTCTGAAAGTGTATCATGAAGATGGCCGAGGAAAGTCTAGAATACGCTCTGTCTCCTTTCTCTGCGACAGGAAGGAAACCGCTGGAGCACCAGAGGGACTTGGCTTTGGGATTTGGAAAAGCAGGGAAAGCGCTGGAAACTCCATTTCCTCATTTCCTTGCATGTTAATTAGAAATGGCAGTCCTGAACTGGCGAACAGTCAGGAAACAGGGAAATTTGGACAACAAATGATGTTCAAGCCAGATAGTTAGAAGACAGATATGGTACTTTTAATTTTGAAAATCAGACTTACAAAAAAAAATTTCAGTAATTATACAAAAAAATTCCTATATACCTTCTATAAGTTCTCCAAACTTTGAGTTACAACAAAAGCATAATACAATTAATCAAACTCCCAAAATAACATTACTATAGGACTATTAACTAACCACCAGACTTTATTTAAATTTTACTTAGTGTCCTTTTCTGGCTCAGGGTGAAACAATAAATCTATTGTCTGTGTCTCTCAAGTTCTCTTGAACTTGGAAGTTGCTAAGTCCTTTTTGCTCATAACCTTGACTCTTCGAAAGAGTGTTACCAGTCTTTTTGTGAACTATATCTTCCTCTTGATTAAATTCGAGTCAGGCTATTGTGGCCGGAGTCCAAGAGGAATGAGGTTCCAGGACATTTTATTCAAAGGCTCTTGCTGTCCACTATCCATTACTAGTGGTCCTTTTGGTCACTTGTTTAGGAAGGTGCCCAGCAAGGTCCTCTGTCACAACTTTACAAACTGTGAGTGTCCTAAGCCTCAGCACACTTTGCCCTCTACCTTTACCATATTCATCATCCCTCCTATAATAGTTACTCCCATGGTATTTACCAAGCATCATTGGTAACATTGGTAAACTAAAAAGTTTGTTTGTTTTTGTTTGTGTTTTTGGTTTTTGCCATCCAGATTAGTAGTTGAAAAATACATTCTACTGATTCTGGGATGTGGGCTTTTTTTTTTGGGGGGGGGGAGTAGGGTGAGTGTGAATGTGAGATTATGTGTGAGTGTGTGAGTGTCTGTGTGTGTGTTTACTGGCATTCGAGTGTTTGAGAACGCCCGTGTGTCACTGGGAATTGGAGCCCAAGTTTTGTATAGGCTAGGCAAGTGAGCTATCACCAAGCTACATCCCCAGACTTCCGATTTTTGTATAAAATAGGTGGAAAATATTGTGCCTTCCAAAATCTCTCTCACTTCCATTTTGTGTTTTTATTATTTTTTATTATTTTACAACATGTTTTATTTCATGTCTTAATAGGTCTGGTAGGAAATTGAGATTATCCAAATTATAGTGCTGGTTTGAACACTCACTGGGCACTCATTTCAACCCCTAAGTCTCATTCTATTGACACTAATACTATCACCTACACACACATACACACACACACACATGAACAAGCACATATGCATACATGCATAAGCACAGAGGCAGACTCCCTCCCCTAGGGCAAAATCAAGAACCACCCTATACCAAAATCCCGCCCCCATCCCACACATCCACCAGACTTGCTAAGACTTCCTTACTTCAGCCAAGAAAGTCTGAGACGCTCTTCTCTCTGCATGAAAATACATCAGAGCACTCCTGGGGCTCAGCTTCTCAAATTCATCCTGGGAATGGCCGACTCCAGTCTCCACTGAGGAAGCCTTTCCTTTTATTGTAATCAGAGAAAAGTCACCTGCTGACTTGAATAAGCATCACTAAGGAGTGTTGACTTCCATGCCACCAAAAGCCTCAGGCTTAAGGGAAGGATTGAAGCAACACGCCAACTCCCAGGCAGGAAGAGGGCCCTGCCCAGGTCAAAAGGAAAGTGAGAACTCACAGAAGCCACGGAATGAAAAACCACCGACGATAAGCACCACTTTCACACCTGTTACCCAGGGGAATGATATTGAACCAGGTCCTGGGTGTCATTTGCAAGTGAACTAGATATGCCACTCAGCAAGCCCTGCGGCGGGATGGCACGGCTCTTACCCTGAAGTCTCACGGGAACCTGTACTGTTTTTCCAAAACCAAATCAAGAGCGTTTCAGCCTTAACCCAAGCCTGTTTCTAAGGCCTTCACAGGCTCCACGAGGTAGGAACACACCAGTTGCCCCATCTGTGTAGGACTCCAAAGTTCTAAAAGGCCCAGCTGCACAGGTACAAGCCAGATTCCTTTAGTAACTCCCGTGTAGGTCTAGCCTTATGGCCCTTGCACTCTGAACTGTGGAATGAGTGTTTTTATAACCATGGGGCTCAGGGTAAGTGTGATCCCAAGACCCCCTCAAGAGCAAGGTGAAAGAATCCCTGTGCTATGCTAGCAGGAAACCTTTGTGCCTTTCGGGGAACCGAGCCACATGCAGAGTCGCTAGAGAACTGAGGGGGAATGGAGAGGGAAGAGAAGGAAGAAACCCAGTCTAATGCTGAAGATAATGGGGTGCTGTGTAAAGGAGTTTTGGTGTGTATTCATGGTGCACAGCACTGGGTTTCACGGAGAGATCTCCATAAAAGTATGCAATGTACCTTTACCATTTTCACACCTACCACTTTTCTTCTTCCTCTTCTTCTTCTTCTTCTTCTTCTTCTTCTTCTTCTTCTTCTTTCTTTCTTTCTTTCTTTCTTTCTTTCTTTCTTTCTTTCCTCTCCTCCCTCCCATTGGTCCCCTTCATAGCCCTAGCTGATTTTGCTTCTACTTCATGTAATGCATGCATTCCCATATTACTAAAGAGTTGTGAATATTGGTATAAAATCTAGAATCCACAAATGAGAAAACAGATAATGTTTGCCTTTCTGAGTGTAATTAAGTTTGTACCACTTGTTGATCTTCACTTACATTCATTTTCTTGAAAGCGAAGTAAAATTTTATGGCCAAATAATATTCCATAGCATAGAGCCACCAGGCCAGGAACAAACAAGAAGACTGACACTTTTCCCCTCCAAGGTATGCAGCAGAGACAGCAAGACCCAGAACATGGAGCTGTAGAGGCTTCAGGAAACTGCAGAGAAGGAATGGTGTGGGGCCAGGGGTGTGGAGGGTGACCCTGAAACCTATGACTTCAACAATGAGAACCACAAAGTCACAGGGAGCAAGAGAGGGGCTGCTTGAACAAGAACACAGGGGGCCAAATCCCAGGTCAGAAAGTACCTTCTAGGGAGGACTCTGCTTTAATGCCATTTCCTAGAAACTGAGGGGTCTTCTTTGCATCCTGCTTTCTTGAACTTGGGTTATTGGCAATGGCCATACTCATAATAATGGTGCAGATCCAAAGGACTGGATCCTCTCTGTGGGGAACATCTGTTGTCCTCTGGAATGTGGTAAAAAAAAACAAAGTTCGTTGTAAGGCCAGCAGGTACTGTTCTGTCTTTAGGCTCAGACTTAAGCTGCAGGGGAACTAAGATTTGTGGGGGAAAAAGATACAGGTAGAAATACTGTTATGATCTAATAGTGTTTTTCTAAAAGCAAATATAGTCCACATATATACACCTGGAGCACCAATGATAAAGTTAGTACATTGTATGTGAATATACTCATGGGACAAATGGAGAGAACTGAAGGAAACATGGATTCCACATCACCAGTCACTCAACATGTGAGTGAAGGGGCCAACCAAAAATGTTCTTATGAAAGTCATACCAGGCTGTGCATAGAGCCTCTCTTCGCAGCATTCTGGAGGTTGACAGATGAGTATCATGAATGAGTTCCAAGTCAGCCTGGTTTGCAAAGCAAGATGTCTTAAGAAAATAAAACATAGCCAGTTGATGGTGGTGCACACCTTTAATCCCAGCACTAGGGAGGCAGAGGCAGGAGGATCTCTGTGAGTTTGAGGACAGCTTGGTCTACAGAGCAAGCTCCAGGACAGCCAGGGCTACACAGAAAAACCCTGTCTTGAAAAAACCAATAATAATAACAATGCAAAAATATTGTATCAATGTCATTTCTTAAATTGTATATTTTGCAATGGGTGCATTCTCATTTATTTACTTACTTGTATATTTATTTTGGCTCTAGAATAATGCTAGTTTAACAAAGACTTTATTACAGAGACATATCCTGACAATACTCTCTCATATGCAAGAGTGTTTCTTAGCTAGCTCGCAAAACCTTTGGCAGTTTTCCACAAGATTTCAAAAATAGCTTAATGGCAAGATGGCTCCCATATTTTTCCATGAATGCATTAGAAACAGATTGATAGCTATTGAAACATGAGGCATTAATCCCACCACATTCCATGGAATCTAAAACTCCATCTGCATAAGAGATCTTATTTTATGAAGGTCCAAGGACAGGGAAATGCTGATATAGAGCCAGGTGGGTCACATAGCCTCCTTCATGCTTAGAACTCTTCTTTTCATCATTTTGGAGACTACAGCGAGGTGGCTCAGCAGATAATGTTGCTTGCACGCAAGTGTGGTGATCTCGGTTTGATTCCCAGCTTCAAGTGATGGAAGGATGGGAACAATCCCTGCTAGTTGTCCTCTGACTTCTGCACACCTGCTCTGCAATGTGCCCACACGCTCTGTGGTGTGGCCACACACACTCATGCCTGTGCATGCACATAATAAACAATCATGTTGGACCTTGTTTATAATACTTTTAAATTGTGTGCCACTCTTTACATAGACATAGGGGAAATACAGGTAAGCAAATGGGGCAGGATATACCTAAGCCCCTTTTACATTCCCAACTGTGCTCCGTGGAATCACTTTGAGATCATTTTATTTATGTCTTCCCAGACACGATTGCCCTGTCTACGAACCATCAAGATCTTCCTGGAGATCTTAAGATGGGTGTTGTCTTGGTAAAAGTGATCCATGGCAGTGATCCCAGAACCTGAAGTCACAGGCAGCATTTCAAGTTCAAGGATGGAGAAGCTATTGGTGAGTGAGTGATCTTCAGGATTTCCTTCTACACCTGTGACACTGCTTTTCAAAGCTTTAACATTCCCAGGGGGGCAACAGCAGCTATGTCACCTAGAATACCAGGGTGGCACTACTGTGAAAGCATTCCTCCTACCATCAGTAGCCTAAGTACTCACATGCAACCATTACAGCTCTGTTGCCTTCTACCTCCATTCCCCTGCTTCCCTCCGGCCAAGCACATTGACAGTTACCCAAAGATAAATTCTAGCAAAGGAGTAAAACCTGACACTCACAATTTTTAAAAATTTTTAAAAAAATAAAAAAAAAGGTGGGAAAAACCAGAGACAAACCCACGATTTGAAATTATCGTGCCCAGGACTCTCCAGGATGTCACTGGCTCATAGGCAGGGTGAGTCAGCTGTGCAGGAAGCTAAACAGCAACAGTTAAGAAGCCAGGGAGTCTACTCTGCAGGGGTGGAAATAGCACAGGCTAGGGTGGGGCTGCCTAGTGACACTCGGTTTACCTAGCCTTGCAAAATTCCTGGTTGCTCATCACTCTAGTACCTGCCTCACAGGACTGTCAGCAGGGGTAAGCAATGCATGTGAATGCCATGAATATGTGCCAAGGACACTGTGGTCCCTCCACGGTTCCCACACTCAAAATGAAGTGCCAGGCACCACCCTGACAGCTGAAAGTAAGACAAACCTAAGGAGACTCAGCAGCCACAGCCAAGGCTTGCCTGAGCTTCACAGGTGGGCTCCAGTTGTCTTGAGAGTTCTATCTTCTTTTCCCCCAATATGTACAGAAAACAGCAGCTTAACATTGGGGGCAATTTTAGTATTGTTATTCTCATTATTTTTTGCATTTGACTGCAAGCAGTAGTGTTTTAAAAATAAAACAAAACTGAATTTGGATAAGACTCAGCCCTACCCTATGCTGCTGCTGCTGGAGTTGCAGGCTCTTCAGTAGCAGAGGCAAGTCCAAGCAGAGGAAGACAGAGGCAGGGTCTTGACCCGCCCCACCCCTGTGCAACTTGCTCTTGTGGCTCCTGTTCCCTCCCTTTCTCAGACATGTCAGCTACAGCCTTCTCCTCCATTCTTGTGAAATGCCCCAGTACACCCCAAGGCATGCAAATCCAAACCTCTGCCTTCCAGGAACCCAGCAAACTGTCTGCCCTGGAGTCACATCCCGTAAAAGGTGGGGCCTAGCCAAATCCACAGCCACAGAGGGTGAGAAGCCCAAAGTGTAATCCTAAACTCAGCAAGAATCTCTCTTATGGCTTTGGCAGATCAACCAATCATTTCACCTTGGTTTCCCATCTCTGTAATGGGAGCTACAGGCTCACCTCCTTTACAAGTGTGTTGTAGAACTAAGAATGTGGGCAGGGCGGCTGTTTTGCATGCAGAGATGGATGGAATGCAGAGAGAGTACTAAGTACCACTAGGGCGTAATTGTGGGCAAACTCCCAGCCCCACCCTTTAGCAAACCATATTCCTAGGAGACCGGTTTCCACCATTGCTCTCGGTTGATTTAAATATAGTGGGTCATTCTTTCCTCTTTCCAACCCCCCCCCCCCATGCTAATTTTAGTCCTTGCTGGTTTGTTTCTCCACTATGGCAGCAGCATCCTCTCCCTTTGAGCATCTGCATCTTTTTCGATGCTCCCACAACATCTCATTACATCTTTCTCCTATTTAGGGAGTCCAAAGACTCAGGTCTTTAGCCTGCCTGGTCAGCCTGAGACAGGATTTACCTCAAGGCAGACAGACATTCAACTCGAAAAGGCACAGCAGCAAGTGAGCAGGAATGAAAGAAAGACGCAGAGGCATAGACGCCTTGTAAAATGGCCACTGAGGAAAGTCTAGAGACAGCTGAAAGTCCAGAGCGAACTATCACATGCACCTCAGCGAACCGGGCCTGAGGGATGAGGGAAGAGGACTTCATCCCTTGGCTGCCGTCCCCAGACCCTGTAGCTCCTTGTTTCAGGATGAGCGATTGCCCGGTGGGGTTTCTCAGGCTTTCTTCCTGCGCTACGAAGGGGTAAAGGCAACTCAGTGATGTGCTGTCAGACTACTGACTGAACCTGAGGCTGAGATAAGCCGTGAATCTGAAACAATGAGAGGCAGACATTGGAGTCTGGGTCTTAAAGTCTCCCAGAGTCCTGTATGTTAAAGGTTTCATTTGTAACTTGAGCCCTTTTTGCGAGGTTGTAGAAACTTCTAAAACTTTGAAAGGTAGGCATAGTGGAAGTTAGGTCTGGAAAGTGCGCCCTTGCTGGAGCTACTGGGACCACTAGCTGACTCCTCTCTATCTCTGCTGTTGTCTCCTTTCCTACTCCCCCTTCCTCTTTCCCTTCCTGGCTGTGAGGAGTTGAGCAGCCTCCTTATCATGACCTCCCACAGGCTTAAAAACAATGAAGCCCAATGAGCATGGGCTTCCACCTCTGAGCTCAAACCTTTCTTCTTAGAGGTTGCTTATCGCAGCTAAGGCAGATTCTTCAGACCTGCAGGCCCAGATGTTTAGGAAGCTGAGCCAGAAAGATATGAACTTCAAGGCAACACAACTACAAAGTGAGTTCAAGGCCAGCTTGGACAACTAAATGGGACTTTGTCTCAAAAATTAAAAAAAAAAAAGAGCTAAGATGCTACATAGTATGGTACATAAAGCCCAGAGCAGTGCCAAAACAAAAACAAAACCACCATAACCAGAAAAGAAGTTTCCATAGGTATTTGTCACGGTGACAGAAATCTGATTAACATAACACTTCTTCAAACCCCTATCAAGAATCCAACCCCCAGGTCATGTTTCCAGTAATTTCCTCTTGTTCCCATACTATTCCCAGTCAGTATTTATTTTATGTGCAGCCTGGAGAATCCTGACAGTGGAGTGTCGTCGACACTACTCCCCAAACAGCCACAGGGTTAGAACATCATGAAAGGAAGGCCAGTTCCCCACTGGGAGAGCTATTTTGCAAGCAGCAATTAAGGAGCCCTTTTTAAACTCCTCTTTCAAAAGAAACCAAGAGCTTCAACATCTGGCTGTTATGGATGAACCTCAGCACACATGTTTAGAAACCCCAAACAAAAACTTATTTTACTACTTATATTTATCTATGCTACACAAAAAAAAAAAACAGCAGAGCTATTTCTTACTCTGTGTTTACCAGACACTTCAGTACTTCATAGGAAGTGATGATCCATAGGCACCACCTGTAACCGAACATGATCTATCCACCAGACCGGATTTGGTTTTTCGAGACAGGGTTTCTCTGAATATCTCTGGCTGTCCTGGACTCGCTTTGTAGACCAGGCTGGCCTTGAACTCGCAAAGATCCGCCTGCCTCTGCCTCCCAAGTGCTGGGATTAAAGGCGTGCGCCACCACCGCCCGGCTCGCCAACAATTTCTTAACTATTAATCCTATAAATTCCTACAACCCCTTTAACCTATCCACTAAACCTATTGATAATTATTTTTCTAACCTTTTAGAATGATACAGTCTCTGGGGCAGGTCCTCAGTGGTCAGGAACACAGTCTTTGTTGTAGATTCTTTAACGCACTTAGCAGTCCTTTTTCTGGATCTCTCAGATGCAGGTTCGTCAGGGTAAGTTGGTTATTGCAGTCTCACCTTAAATAAGGCTTCATGCTTTCTTCTCTGTGGGAGACCCCAGCCGTCTGCAGGCCAACTTAGTTCTTTTGAATCAGGAACTCAGCTGCTCTGCCTCAGTCCTTAAAGCCAGCCACAGTTTCCTTTAGGCCACTGTTCGGACAGATCAAACCCCTCTAGGCAAAAGCTGAGGGTTTAGTCCTTGGCCTTTTGGTGTCTTGCTCAGGCTTTCTTTGCTCACCAGCTTCTTTCTGCTTCAGGGAAATCTGGCCATCAAATGATGGCCAGCACTTTTTTCAGCAGGACTCTTGGAGCTCTCTAGCATCAGGGGCCTCTTCTTTTTCTGGGCTCCATGCACTGTCCTTAAATAGGAGGAACTCTGTTTCAGCTTAATTTGGGCTCTGCCCACTTAGCAGCTGAAAACAATGTCAGGCCAGATACTTTGTTTCTTCAAGTCCATTAAGTCTTTCCTGTTTTCCTGACTTCAACCTTGTTTTTCAGTCTATTGAGTATTTCCTGTTTTTCCTGACTTCAACCTTGTTTTTCAGTCTATTAAGTCTCCTGTTTGTTTCCTGTTTTTAGTCCACATGCTGATAATGCTCTTCATGCCCGGAATTAAGAGACAGTATCAGAAACGCCTATATATTTTCTAAATCTAATTTATCTAACTCCCTACAACCACCTTTAGGAGAGGCGGGGAACAGAATCTCATTAGATGGCCCTGGGTGGCATAGAACTCACAAAGTAAACCATATTGGCCTTGAATTTATATCAGTCCCCTGCATCAGCTTCCCAAGTGCTGGATTATAGACCCGAGGTGACTGGTGAGAAGCACCAGAACCAAGTAACTTTAACCAATCCTGAAAGTTACTACATTTCTTGATTCTGCCATCATGTTTTCCCTTTCTTCCACACGTCTAAAATCATAATTCATCTTGGAATGTGTGCCATTTTTCCTTACTGCTAGTTACCTGTGTGGACCTCAAAATTCTTATGTAGATTTCTTCTCCCAGAACCTCAGAATGTGATTGTATTTGTGCCTTTGAAGGGGCAATGTTAAAATGATGTCACAAAGGTGACTTGTGAGCGTTAGGTAAGTAGCAATCAGCTAAAAAGAGGAAGCTTGGACAGACACACGAGAGATGCTCAGGTACAAAGGGCACAGCAGAAAGCTGAGCACCTGGGCACCAAAGAGAGATCATATGGGAAGTCACATTAACCAAGAACAGTCACAGATCCTGCTGCACAACCAACCGAGCCACCTATCAGTACATATGCAATAGCTGTGAACCACCATCAGTGACGAGCCACAGTGCTTCCTTCAAAGTCTGTTGGTGATCAGTGTTCATTTCATGCATGGACAGCAAATGGTAGAGTATACTCCCTTCTTGATTCCGAATGGTAAACCCATGTGAGACTTAAACAAAAAAAGGGGGGGGGGGGGGAGTGTAATCTAAAGAAGGAATTGTGCCCAAAGAGAAAACTGATCATACTGGAAGAGAAAAATGAATAAGACGTAAATGGAATTCCAGAGGAATTCTTTTCTGGTCCCAGGAAAGAAGCTGCTGCTGTCTTTTGAGAGATTATGAGGTGAAGTCAGACGACATAGACTAAAAATGCTGCAATGGCCATTCACATTAAGGCTTACCTCAATTTGGAAGAGTATGACAATTCACCACACCACGGAAATGGTGTTTGCTCTGTACTATGAGCTTTATGGTGAGGGGAAGGTGCTGTTCAGTTTATTCGCAATAAATTTTTCACAAAGAAATGGAAGAGTAGCAAAACACAGCTACATAGATGTGTTTTGTAGAGAGGGAAATCGTAACGATCCTGATCATCTGATCAGCATTGTGTTCAGCACCCCATTAATATGTGCAATAAATGCACGTTAGTAACACTGGATAAACTTCTCCAATTAGAATTCTAAACTGTTATCAATATAGATTAAAGGTGACTAACTTGCTTATTGGAAAAACTCAGGATGGAAAAAGAAATCCAAAATATAGATGGATCTGTTAATTTCTTTTTCTACTGTGTCTGCTTGCTCAAAAAAAGGGGTTTATTGTCAGATCTTGCTCCATTTTTGAGGATATAGGGACAGATTCCAGGTATACATTCTAGATTCTAAATATACATTACATAATCTAGAGACTAGATTGCATTATACATTCTAGACATATGTGTGCATCTTTGACTCTAGATAAATATAAATTCTTTCCTAGGTAGGGTGGTTCATGCCTAGAATCACAGTTTATGACCTGAGGCAGAAGGACTGGGAATTCAGGCTCAATCTGGTTTACATAGTGAGACACTGTTGAAGAGAAGGTTAGGGAGAGGAAAGGAGGAAAGAAGAAAAAGAAAACACTGCACATTCTTGATTCTCTGCACACGCTCTTCTCTATAGGCCTTAAGTCCAATTGCTGTTTTTTCCAATGAAGGGAATGTGAGTGAGGCAACAGTTTGGGCATTTCTATGCAACACGTCTAAGCATTCTCATCAGGCATACAACCTAAGAGTCAACACTTAAGAGACGACGGTTAGGGATCTTGGTTATACCACTGAAGCTAAGCTCTGTTAACTAATATGCTATTATGAAACCTACAGTGATCCTGGGGCAGGTCACTGTTTTTTCAGTGTCTCTAATGCTATTAAAGATTAAGTTAGCTACTTTTGAAATTCCATTTATATTTACAACCACCAGCAAGAGGATTTTTAGTGTTTTAGCAAATATTTTTTAAATAATTTATTTTATATTTCTTCAAGTTACATCTCAATCACAATCCCCTCCCTACTCCCCCCTGCAGTCCCACCCTTCCACCCTCCTCCCCCTCAACCTCTCATTCTCTTCCCTTTTTTTTTTTAGTTTAAGGTATTTCTTCCCCGCCCCCAACAGCTCTCCCTTTCAGTCCAACAAATGGTTCTTTCTCTTATAACTATAAATACAATACACAACAACAGAAATAAATAGGCCACAATTATGAGAGTTATATGGCTTAGCATACATTCCAAATGTCCAGTCCATAAGAATTTGGCACCTGACTTTAACATTCTACTATCTAACCATCTCCATGAGTTTAAAGTTCTATATCTAACTCAGCTTTCATACTAACTTGCCTCACAATTTTAAAAACATCTTCTTAGATCCAGAACACCCTCTTGATTCCAAAACAACTCAAAATTTAACTATGAGACTCTAGCTATCTATTCTTCAACCACCCCAGAGACCTGAGAGGGATAAATATATCTGATTATATAGGAAGTGCAGGGCCCGCAGCTTCCAAAACTAAGGAATGACATACCAGTGGCTGCCTGGACAGTTCCCATTTTCTCTCCATACATTTCAGCATCAATCTTCAGCCGTTTGGCCCCATTTCTCTGACAGACATTGATTGTAGAGCAGGAATTATGAAGGACTTGCCTACCCTGTCTTGGCAGAGCTAGTATGTTGACTTACCTGCTTCCAAGTTTTGTCCTTTTTGGACAGCAGTCTGTCTACAGTTGAAGCAAGGGGTTTTTCTTGCCAAGAGAAAGGCTTACCACCAATTCAACCATCTCCCACTAGAGATTCTTCGATGCTCATCTTCTACTTGGAGTAGAATAGGGGGTTCTGTCAGGAGCTGACATGTCTCAGTATCAAAAAAATCTTAAGTTAAGAAAACATCTTTGAATGCCATATTCTGCAGATCTCTTGAGGTTTTTGAAGATGCCCTATCTATCTCTTATATTTAGAAAAGCAAATGTTGCTTGTCTCTTAGCAACTTGATTTCTGAATAGCTTAGGAAATAACTGTGATAGACTGTCATAGTAACTAACAAAATGACACGCTTGCATGACTATTAGTTTCCATTTCTTAATTATCCTAAACAGTTTATGACAGTTGGTAACAAGAGGCCAAAACTTTACATTTCACTTTTAAGCATTACTAGGTACAATACCTTTAAGAAGCGTTACCCTTAATTTTCTATCAATATACAAAGATCAATACCAATGTGGCCAAATATAATCTTAATTTTGTATCAATATACAAAGATCAATACCTATGTAGCCAAATACAATCTTAATTTTGCATCAATATACAAGGGTCAATACCACTGTGGCCAAATATAATCTTAATTTTGTATCAATATATAAAGATCAATACCGATGTAGTCCAATACAATCTTCATTTTGTATTAATATACAATGATCAATACCAATTTAGTCAAATATAATGTTAATTTTGTATCAATATACAAAAGTGCAAGGGCATATTCAATAATCTGTCCTTTTTTCTTGATCTTTCCTATACTATGTCTATGTCTGTCGCGTCCCCCTCGACCAGCAAGGACGATGCAATTCGCAAAAGCTCTTCTCCAGCAGTTTATTCAGGTCCCTTGAAAAGAGTCTTCCAAATGCCCGGGCAGACCCAACCCACAGGCTAAATACTATATGAACAGCCAATCAAGTAAAGCCACGTGGTGCTATCTTAGAGGCCCACGTATGCGGAAGCAAGCCAGATCAGCAGTCTTAGCCAAATATGGACTTGTTTACCACAGAGAGCACTCACCATCGGGCTGGTGGAAGGCGGAAACCGGCGCCATTTTTAGGGCACGGCACGTCGCAGCTCTCTACAGTTCCTCCTTTTTTATTTTTTCTAAAGTTGGTAGAAGTCCCTGGAAAGGCTTCATAATCCCCATATCTGGGGATCTCACGGTGGGCCTGAGCTTGTAGGAGGGCAGTGCTCAAACTCTTACCCGTCTCTGGGTCAGCCTCCCCACTCAGAAATGCCCTGTCTTAGGAGGCCGAGACTTACCCGTCAACTCCATCATTGACTTGCCAGACCCTAATATCCGTGGAATGAATACCTCAGTGGGCAGGGACTATGCTCAGTGAAGATTTAAGCCTTCATGGCAGCGAGCCATGCCTGAGG
Source organism: Lophiomys imhausi (assembly GCA_907164525.1). Classification (NCBI taxonomy): domain Eukaryota; kingdom Metazoa; phylum Chordata; class Mammalia; order Rodentia; family Muridae; genus Lophiomys; species Lophiomys imhausi. Next base: position 4,145,004 of record CAJQZJ010033130.1, read on the forward strand.
GGACTGGCCCAACTCAATGGCGACAAGGGCCTGTATAATCATGGCTGCATTACGCTTTTGTGTGACTCTCATCTTGTAGATGCACCATAGGCAAACCAGAGAGGCTAGTATCATCAGTATCGCCAAAGAGCCTACGCCCGCCCACTCCTTAAGATGATCCATAGCCGTCTGTATCCAGGAAGTCAAACCAGTAGCCAGGCTCAGATCCACCCGAGTGGAGTTGATGTGGACGATTGTTGCTCTCAGCTCTCTCATCAAATTTTCAAATTCAGCCGACCAATCCTGTAAGAGGAACTTTGACATTTGTCTAGACAGATTAGCAGCCTTTGTAAAATTTTGATACTGCACGGAAGTAACACACAAACCTTGCATTTTCCACTCACACCCCAATTCTGCTAGTTGCCAAAGAGAATCATTCTGTTCTTGTATTAAATCTATGTGTTGATTAACTATCATAAGGCCTCCTTTGAGATGAGAATTCATAGAGGTCTGAGTATCCAATGCCTGTGCTACAGTGGCTGAGATGTTATTCAGGGCATTGGCAGTCTGTATAGAACTAGACAAGGCAATAGCTGAGGCAGTAGCTCCCACAGCAGCAATAGTGATGGCAGTAACAATAGCTGCAGTGATACCAAAATCTCTTTTAAGCCTGAATAGCATCATGGTATTAGGGGCCTCTACAGGAACTGGTACATATCGAGGCATTCTAGTCACCACAGCTACAGGAAAGGCTGTGGCATTCCAACACAGGGCATAAAAGCATGTGTCCGGAGTGCATACTAACTTTACCCAACGATGCACTCCCATTACTTACAATCCACAGAAAAGGAGGCCAGAGACACACTGGCGAAGCTGAAAAGGTCTTATTGCGGTAAGAATGAAACGAAGAATTCCAAGTACCAGAGCCACTACCGCTAGAAAAATCCAATTTGGTAGCGGACCCTAGGGAAAAATTACCTCTTTGATAAATTCCTCCCCCAAGCATAATGACAGATCCCAAGTCCATGCAACTTCCATTAACCCCACACAAAAGCCACAAATCAAAAGGATTGGTGGCAGTCTACTGAGGATCCCTAGTAGATATATCAAGCATTCCTGTACAAGACTTATTCACTATATTACTATTCATGGGGCTAAAGGAAAAATAATCTTGTTGAACCCAAACTGCTCTGCGCTCCTGACATCCAGTCCAGGGAAAAGTTCCTTCCTCTCCTGTGGATCCTCTACAAAAAGGTGCCCAGCGTGGCTGTCTGGGGGGATCCCAGTCAGAGACTCGTATGGGCCACCATCCTTCAAGGCGAGAACCGTTGCCCGAAAACAAACCACTACCCCTACCCCCAAATCTCAGTTGTGGTAAAAAACCTGCTGACTGCTGAGACAATTTAATGCATTCTGTATCATCTGACCTATTGAAGCTCATAAAAAAGCACAGACTACCCTTCAAGCTGACATTTCTATTACCCTCTATAGGGCTTTTCTGATCATCAAAGGGAAGGTAGGGTAAGCCTAAGCCTCTATTACTGCTAAATAAGCGTGGAAACACAGTTGCATCATGTCTGACCGGCATCAGCTTTGGGAATATCGACAGGATCCCCCATCTCGGCTCAGTCATTCCTGACATACTCACTGCTACTATCACCAGGATCCTTAGGAAGGTCTTCATGACGAATCTTCCTCACAAGGCGTTCAGGCACCCACACTGGATCCTGTTGATCCTGAGGAAAAACACAAACAGACCCTCTCGCCCATGTTAGCATGGGGTCAGGCCCTCGCCAAGAGCCTGTCAAAATATTCTTCCACTTCACCATGCCTTTAGGTGGACCATGGGAATCCTGATGTCTATCCACTGCTGAGTGGCCTTGAGCATCCAAATTTAAAAAATTTAAAGTAAATAAGGCTAAAGATATTCTCTCCTTGGGGGTACGGCCTTGGCCTATTCCCCCTTTCTGTTTTTGCAAACATTCTTTCAAGGTGCGATGAGTAAGCTCCACAATTCCTTGTCCTTGAGGATTATATGGTAATCCGTGATTAAGCTGTACCTCCATCTGGTTGCAGAAGGAGACAAAGGACTGAGCTGTATAGGCTGGTCCATTGTCCGTTTTCAGCTGCTGTGGTTTTCCCCATGCAGCCCAGGCTTCTAAGCAATGCCCTATGACATTGCGAGCCTTTTCTCCACTCATAGGTGTAGCATGTATGATACCTGAGCAGGTATCCACAGATACATGAATATATTTTAAGGTTCCAAACTCTGAAATGTGGGTAATGTCCATTTGCCAGATTTTGAGTGGCATCAACCCTCTAGGGTTCACTCCCACACTGGGAGGATGATGATGAATCACACACTGAGGACAGTCCAAAACCACTTGTCTAGCATCTGCTCTAGACAAATGGAATTTTTGCTGTAGAGTTCTGGCATTTACAAGAAATAATTGGTGAAACTGTCTGGCTTGGTCCAGGAATGAGCTCCAAAAAATGCATTCCATCCTAGTCCATTGATCAACTTGATCATTACCCTCACTTAATGGTCCAGGTAATCCTGTATGTGCTCTGATATGTTGAATATAAAAACACCTTTTTCTCTGCCAGATTAAAACTTGTAACTCTTGTAATAAGGCACATACAGTACTACTATTCTTAATAGGACCTGCTAATTCTAATACTTTCACTGTGTTGACCACATAGACTGAATCTGAGACCAAATTGAATGCAAATTGACATCTTTTAAACACCTCAATTACTATTTTCAACTCTACTATTTGGGGGGAGCCCGGTTGAAATTGACATAACACGGGCTCTTGTCTTTCTATCAAATAGGCTCCACAGCCTGTCTTTGAGCCATCAGTAAACACATTTGGTGACCCTTGAAGTGGTACTGCTGAAGTAACCTTAGGGAATATCACTGGGTGCTCTTTAAAAAATGATAGTAACGGATGCTTAGGATAATGGTTATCAATCGCTCCTTCAAAGCTACATTGCAATATTGCCCAATCATCTACAGTGCCACACAAAATCTTAATTTGATGACTGGAATAGGGCACTATTATACTGGCAGGAGCAACTCCAAAAGACTGCAAACATTGTTGGATACCATTCAAGGCTAAAGCAGCAACTGCAGTGGAATAATGTTCTATGGATTTTTTTGGAGAAATCTTTGAATAAGTCCATAATAATGGTCTGTCCTGCCATAACAACCTTGTAGGTTGACCATAGGTGGCAAATATGCACAATACAATGGGCTGTCCTTCCTGCCATCTCTTTAGGAAGGCACTCTGCAACCTTTCTTCCACTTTACATAAAGCTTTTCTTGCTTCTCCTGTTAATTGCCTAGGAGAATTAAGTGCTGAATCACCTTTCAAAATATCATATAGGGGTCTTATTTCATAATTTGGTAGCTTCAAATAGCCTCTTACCCAACTGATATCTCCTAACAACCTTTGAAAATCATTTAGAGTCTTTAAATTATCTTTTCTTATCTCAATCTTTTGAGGTATTATCTTTTCAGGTCCAACCTTCGCTCCTAAATAATCAACCACATTTTCCTTTTGAACCTTATCAGGAGCAATAAACAACCTTTTCTTTTTTAATAATTGAACTAATTCTTCATAGGCCGATCTAACATTTGCTCACTCTTAGCTGCCAGTAAGATATCATCCATATACTGAACACATCTCAAATCTGGAAAATTCTTTCTCAAGGGAGCAATGGCTTCCCCCACATACAGTTGGCACATAGTGGGGCTGTTTGCCATGCCCTGAGGTAAAACTACCCATTCAAACCACGGATCAGGTTCCTCATGGTTACAGGATGGAACAGTAAATGCAAATCTCTCACTATCTTTGGCACACAAAGGGATGGAGAAAAAACAATCCCTTATATCTATAACTATTATGGGCCATGAGGCTGGCAAAGATGATAAAAGCGGCAAGCCGCGTTGCACTGTGCCCATGATCTGCATTTGTTGATTTATGGCATGCAGGTCATGCAATAATCTCCATTTTCCAGATTTCTTTTTAATGACAAAGATAGGTGTATTCCAGGGAGATACAGATGGCTTTACATGCTTTAAAGACATCTGTTCATCCACCAATTCTTTGGCTGCATTCAATTTTACAGAGGAAAGTGGCCACTGAGGAACCCATACTGGGTCCTCCATCTTCCAGGTTATGGGAATGCCCTCCTCAGTAGCCCCTAGGAAAAACCCAGGCCCTGTCTCTTTTGTCTTTGCTGCATAGATATGGGACTCTTCCGTCCCTGCAAATATTTTCCTATTCCAAAGCCTGGAGCATATCCCATATCTTGCATCATACGTTGGGCTGAATCAGAATAATCATTACTCAATTTAAATCCCATATCCTTTAAAAGGTCTCTTCCCCAAAGGGAGATAGGGAGCTCAAGTACATATGGCTGCATTTCTCCTGAGTGGTTTACTTGGTCCTGCCACTTTAATAATCTTGCACTCATATCTGGAGTCTTAGCATAACCCAGGCCTTGAAGTGTTTGAGAAGAGGCTTGTATGGGCCAACCTGAAGGCCAGTCTTTCTTTGCTATGATACTCCTATCAGCCCCAGTATCCAAGAGGCCCAGGATCTTTTTACCATCAACTTTTAACTCCAAGATGGGGCGTTGGTCCAAATCCAAGGAGAGAAAAGTCAGATCCGTGCCCGTGGACCCAAAACCATCTTTTCCTCTCTCTCGATCCCTTGCCGCATAGCGATCATGTAAGCTCGGCAACATGATCAACTGAGCAATTCTATCTCCAGAAGAGATAGCCGTCATACCACGGGGGGAGGCTACCATGATCTTAACCACTCCTGTATAATCGAGATCTATAACCCCAGGATGGACAATAAGTCCTCTCAAGGCTGATGATGACCTCCCTAACAGCAAACCAACTGTACCAGGTTCAAGGGGTCCTTTAAAATCTGTTTCAATTAACTGGACCCCCATTTGGGGCATTAATACAAGTCTGGTGGTGGAGCAGAGGTCCAATCCTGCTGAGCCTGAAGTGGCTCTCCGCGGTCTCTCGGATGGCGGAGGGTTGGCCATCTCTCTTGATTCTGTTCTTTGTCCTGATTCTCTACTGCCCCATATATTTGTGGGCCCTGGGGTCGTGGGCCCCGCTGTCCATTTTTTGGTCAAAGGCTGGCCATGGATGTCTGTCACTGAATGGCATTCATTAGCCCAATGGTTCCCTTTTTTACATTTTGGGCATAACCCCGGCTGCCTGCGGCATTGTGCACTTCCTGTACTTTCTGTACTCCTTCTCCCGGGCACTGTCTTTTAAAGTGTCCCATCTTGCCACACTTAAAACAAACTCCTGGACTTCCTCCACCTTTTCTGGTCAACTGTACTACCGTGGCAGCAAGACCAGCATTAGTTAATGGCCCTCCAAGTTCTCTACACACTTTCATCCAGGCTTCTAGCCCTTTACTCTTGTAAGGGGTGATAGCGGCTCTACACTCTTTGGTACATTGCTCATAGACCAACTGTTTTATTAGTGGCATAGCAACATCCGGGTCACCAAAAATCTTCCCTGCCGCTTCCACCAATCATGCCACAAAGTCTGAAAAGGGCTCCATGGGGCCCTGTAGAATCTTAGTTAAGTTCCCACTCACCTCCCCTTTGTTAGGAAGGGATTTCCAAGCCTTGATAGCTGTCTGGTTTATTTGTTCATAAACCTGATTGGGATATCCCGTCTGCTGGTTGGCAAATCTCCCCTGCCCAAGCAGCATATCTCTATCCCAGGCTGTATTTCCATTTCTCTGATTAATGGCTGCTTGCTCAGTGGCATACTCAATCAAGAAAGCTTTCCAGTCTAAGTATTGCCCTGGACTTAAGCAGGCGCGGGCCAGGCCACTCCAATCACTCGGAGTCATACAATGTCTGCTTAATGCTTCCACTTGAGCCAATGTAAAAGAAGCAGTAATGCCATAGGTACGAACCGTCTCTGCAAGGGATTTAACTACTTTAAAATCAAGCGGTTCCTCGTACCTGTTCCCTTGTGAGTCTTGGTATACCGGATAGGCAAACTGTAATTCTGTTCTTACTTGTGTCCACATCCCCGGGCAGAAAGATCTCCCTACTTTCAGGGACTGAACAGGCTGATCTATCTGAACAGCTTCTGGGTATGGAGGGGGAGTTGAAGGCGCCGCGGCAACGGCTTTACTTACACCGACCGCTGCCAATGTGGCTGAAGGCGCCACGGCAACAGCTTCACTTACACTGACTGCCGCCTACGTGTCTTTCTCTTTTACCTTTTTCTTTTCCCTTTTTCTAATAGCAGTCCTCTCCAACTGTTCTATTAGAGTGTGTAGCTCCCCTTCAGAATCCGTGCCCTCTGAATCCTCAAAATCTCTAAAATCTCTAAGATTGGGATAGAGAAGGACCTTCTTTTTGCTTCCCTTTTCACTGTCTGCCTGCTCAGATCTTTCGCCTTTGTTGCTTCCCTTTTCACTGTCTGCCTGCTCAGATCTTTTCCCTTGCAGCAGTTCCAAGGCTGATTCTCCCTCCTTGATAGCGTTACAGCATCTCTGATCTTCTAAACAACTCCTCACCATCTTCCAAAGTGGTCTTACTCCATGCTTCAGAGTACCTTGCTCCCAAGCAAAATCCAAGTCTCTGCCTAATTTGTCCCAGCAGGATACCATAAGATTCCCGGACACCGCAAACCACGGAGCCACGGAGTCGCATTCATTCAAAAATCTCTCTAGGGTTGACTTCTTAAGTCTCAAATTCCTAGCTAAAAGTAGCTCCTGAAGAGCCAGAACAATTGGATGTGACTGAGACAATCCCATGATTAAAAATTTACTTTTGGTTCTCAGTTTCCCCGCGAAACTTTACCTTTTGTTCACTATTTCCACAAAACTTTACCTTTTGTTCGCTATTTCCGCGAGACTTTACCTTTTGTTCGCTATTTCCGTGAAACTTTATTGTCCCAATTTATCCCGGGAACTTACCAGTGCACTACCCCTGACTGCAGGAGTTCTGAGTCTTTTCTGGTTCCCCGTACGGGCCACCACTTGTCACATCCCCCTCGACCAGCAATGATGACGCAACTCACAAAAGCTCTTCTCCAGCAGTTTATTCAGGTCCCTTGAAAACAGTCTTCCGAATGCCCGTGCAGACCCAACCCACAGGCTAAATACTATATGAACAGCCGATCAAGTAAAGCCACGTGGTGCTATCTTAGAGGCCCACGTATGCGGAAGCAAGCCAGATCAGCAGTCTTAGCCAAATATGGACTTGTTTACCACAGAGAGCGCTCACCATCGGGCTGGTGGAAGGCGGAAACCGGCACCATTTTTAGGGCGCGGCACGTCGCAGCTCTCTACATATGTCCCATTTTTTCTCAAGTCTGTTCACTCCTACATAGGAGAGAAAGGAGGATACAGAAAAGAAAAAGAGAGAAGTCCCTGGGTCTAACCTCCAAAACCCATTTAACAAGACCATTTAACAGCTTGTAGTCTCTTCCCCTAAATAACAAAATTTTCTATTATCCCTCAAATAAACAAAGGGGGGGGAACACCCTCCCCACCTTCTGGGAATGGGACGTTGTTCTCTTAAAATGACTTCCTGCTGATTTGGGACATAGTAAACCTGTTTGGGGCCCAAATAAGAATGGAAAAATGGTTAAAAATGTTAATAGAATCATTTGATGTTCAGTCCTTTTGTGCTCAGCTATTTAGATGTCTTAAGAAGTTCATAGACAGAAGCTAATCTTCAGGGCTTTACTGAAGTTCTGGCTGGAGCAGTCTGTGGAGCTGAACGATCTTAGCGATTTTGAGTTGTTGTGGTTATAGACTTTTGAGGAAACAGCTATTGAGGAAGTCTGCAAGGCTGGATCATCTGGGCCACTCATCTTCTTTGGTGTCTGATCTGTTTTCTGCTGAGGTTCCCTTTGTCCAGTTGTCCCTGGATTCCTTGAATGGATGCTTTAAATCTCCTGAAAGATAAGAACAGAGCCCTGCCCTAATCCTAACTCTGAGACAATTACCTTTTTTGGGGGGGGTCAGGTAATATTTTTCCTGGAGCAAATTTGGTTTTTTGACAATATATAAAGTATTACCTTTCAATTCGGATTAAAGAAGAAATTATTTTGATATTTTGGAACTAAATAAACCTTTAGTATATGTATTTTGAGATCTCAAAAGACAATTTGTTTGATTTTTAGCATGCCTTTTGTAAGTAGGTTTTAAACTTAAATCCTTCCAAATTCTATGTGCCTGTCTCTGCATTCTTATTGGGATCAAAGACATGTGCATCCCAACTGATGGGATTAAAGATGTGCTCCACCACCCCTGGATGGAAGTTTTTCTCTATTTAGAGCTTGTTTTGTATCAGGCTGACCTTGAGCTCTGAGATGTGCCTGTTTCTGTCTCTAGTGTGTTAGGATTAAGGGTGTATTCTTCTCGAATGATGGGATTAAGGGTGTGCACCATCACCACCCTGTTCCTTGTATCTCTAGAATTTATAAGACAACTAACTCTATAGTGATCCTCCTGTCTCTGCTGGAGGTAAAGGCATGGGCTAACACCATGCCTTTCATGTATTTTACCTTAGCTCTAAGATTTTTCATCTCTTGGAGGTTTGTAAAACCAGGTTGAACAGCTGTAACTTTTAATTATTTACAGTGTTTTAAACCTGTTACCTGCTTTTTAATGCCAAACCATGGAAACATCCTATACCTCTAAAAAAAAAAAAAAAAAAAAGAACTTTTAAGCTGCTATCAAGTTTGTGTAATCTATGTGGCAACCTGCAGTCTAACATTCTAATCTGAAATTAAGGCCATTTTCCTGTCATGCCAGTAAGGCAAGTATACCTTTGGTAAATTATAGTTTGAAATTTTTATATTGTATTTTTATTATATTTTTTAAGCTTATTAGCTCTTTTCTTTAAAAAGTATTATTTATTTCTAGAACATAATTTCCTCCCTTCTCCCCTCCTGGCCCCTCCCTTCCGCTCTCCTTCCCTCCCTCTCTTCTTTCTCTCCCTCTCCCTCCTTCCCTCCCTACCTCCCTCCTTGTTCCTCTACTTGGTACTCTCCTTCTCCTAAGATGAGGTGGGCCCTCACATATCATACTCCCTCAGATCTTGCGTCATGTGAGGGCCAAGAGCTTCCACTTGTACTGGAGCTTGATAAGGCACACCATCTAGGGTGTGGTGTTCCACTAACCTGCAGCAGATTCCATGACTCACTGGTGGGTAGAATTTTTCCTAGGATAGATATGCTAGGTTCCTATCTATTTGGGTGTGTGGGTTGTAGGAAAGTTATCCCATGATGTATGATTAATATCCATTTATAAGGGAATACATACCATGTTTATCTTTCTGAGACTGCAACAGCTCACTTAGGATGAACTTTTCTAGTTCCATCCATTTGGTTTCGAATTGCAGATTTCCTCATTTCTGATAGCTGTGTAGTATTCCATTGTGTAAATGTACCACAGTTTTTTTTATCCATTCTTCAGTTGAAGGACATCTAGGTTGTTTCCAGTTTCTGGCTATTACAAATAAAGCTGCTATGAACATTGTTGAGGCAATGTCCTTGTGGTTTCATTTCAAATCTTTTGGATATATGCCCAAGAGGGGTATGGCTGGGTCTTGAGGTAGGTTTATTCCCAATTTTCTAAGATATCTCCAGATTGATTTCCAAAGTGGTTGCACAAGTTTGCAGTCCCACCAGCAATGGGGGAGTGTTCCCCTTTCTCCACATCCTCACCAGCATGTGCTATCATTTGAGTTTTTGATCTTAGCCATTCTGACAGGTGTGATATGGAATCTCAGAGTTGTTTTAAGTTGCATTTCCCTTATGACCAAACATGTTGAACATTTCCTCAAATGCCTTTCGGCCTTTAGAGATTCCTCTTCTGTGAATTCTCAGTTTAGCTCTGTACCCTATTTATTGATGGGGTTATTTGATTTTTTTGGTGTTTAATTTCTTCAGTTCTTTATATATTTTGGATCTAAGCTCTCTGTCAGATGTTGGGTTGGTGAAGATCCTTTCCCAGTCTGTAGGCTGCCGTTTTGTTCTAAGGACAGTGTCCTTTGCCTTACAGAAGCTTTCAAATTTATAAGGTCCCACTTATTGATTGTTTGTTTTAGTGCCTGAGCTATTGGTGTTCTATTCAGGATGTTGCTACCAGTGCCAATGAGTTCGAGGCTTTTCCCCACCTTCTCTTCTATTAATGTTAATGTGTCTGGATTTATGTTGAGGTCTTTGATCCACTTAGACTTAAGTTTTGTACAGGGTGATAAGTATGGATCTATTTGCATTCTTCTACATGTTGATATCCAGTTAGACCAGCACCATTTATTGAAGATGCTTTCCTTTTTCCATTGTATGTTTTTGGCTTCTTTATCAAAAATGAAGTGACCGTAGGTGTGTGGGTTTATTTCTGGGTCTTCAATTCGATTCTATTGGTCAACTGGTCTGTTTCTATACCAGTACAATGCTTTTTTTATTACTATTTCCCTGTAGTACAGCTTGAAACCCGGGATGGTGATACCTCCAGATGTTCTGTTATTGTACATGATTGATTTAGCTATTCTGGGTCTTTTGTTATTCCATATGAAGTTGAGAATTTTTTTCCAGGTATGTAAAAAATTGAGTTGGTATTTGGATAGGAATCACATTGAATCTGTATATTGCTTTTGGTAAGATTGCCATTTTTATTATGTTGATCCTACCTATCCATGAACAAGGGAGATCTTTCCATCTTATGATATCTTCTTCAATTTCTTTCTTCAGGGTCTTGAAGTTCTTATCATACAGGTCTTTCACTTGCTTGGTTAGAGTTACCCCCAGGGATTTTATATTATTTGTGGCTATTGTGAAGGGTGTTGATTCCCTTATTTCTTCCTCAGCCCATTTATCTTTTGTGTAAAGGAGGGCTACTGATTTTTTTTTAATTGATTTTGTATCCGGCCACCTTGCTGAAGGAGTTTATCAGCTGTAGAAGTTCTCTGGTGGAATTTTTGGGGCCACTTATATATACTATCATATCATCTGCAAATAGGGATACTTTGACTTCTTCCTTTCCAATTTGTATCCCCTTGATCTCTTTTAGTTGTCTTATTGCTCTAGCTAAAACTTCAAGTACTATGTTGAAGAGATATGGAGAGAGTGGACAGCCTTGCCTTGTCCCTGATTTTAGAGGAAATGCTTTAAATTTCTCTCCATTTAGTTTGATGTTGGCTATTGGCTTGCTGTAAATTGCCTTTATTATGTTTAAATATGGTCCTTGTATGCCTGCTCTCTCTAAGACTTTTAACATGAAAGGGTGCTATATTTTGTCAAAAGCTTTTTCAGCGTCCAATGAGATGATCATGTGGTTCTTTTCTTTCAGCTTGTTTATGTGGTGGATTACATTGATGGATTTTCTAATGTTGAACCACCCCTGCATCCCTGGGATGAAGCCTACTTGATCATGGTCTATGATACTTTTGATGTGATCTTGGATCCAATTTGCAAGTATTTTATTAAGTATCTTTGCATCCATGTTCATAAAGGAAATTGGTCTGAAATTTTCTTTCTCCGTTGGGTCTTTGTGAGGTTTAGGTATCAGGGTAACTGTGGCCTCATAGAATGTGATTGGCAATATTCCTTCTTTTTCTATGTTGTGGAAGAGTTTGAGGAATATTGGTGTTAGCACTTCTTTGAATGTCTGGTAGAAGTCTGTGCTGAAACCATCTGGGCCTGGGCCTTTTTTGGCTGGAAAACTTCTAATGACTTCTTCTATTTCCTTAAGGGTTATAGGACTGTTTAATTTGTTTACCTGTTCTTGATTTAACCTTGGTAGGTGAAATCTATCAAGAAAATCGTCCATTTCATTCAGATTTTCCAATTTTGTGGAGTACAAGTTTTTGAAGTGGGACCTAACCATTCTTTGGATTTCCTCAGTGTCTGTTGTTATTTCCCCCTTTTCATTTCTGATTTTGTTGATTTGGGTATTTTCCCTCTGCCTTTTAGTTAGTTTAGCTAAGGGCTTGTCTATTTTGTTGATTTTCTCAAAGAACCAGCTCTTGGTTGTGTCGATTCTTTGTATTGCTCTTTTTGTTTTTAAGTTGTTGATTTCAGCCCTGAGTTTGATAATTTCCTCTCATCTGCTCCTCTTGGGAGTGTTTGCTTCTTTTTGTTCTAGCTCTTTCAGGTGTGCTTTTAGGTGGCTAGTATAGGAACTCTCTAGTTTCTTTTTGAAGGCACTTAGTGCTATAAACTTTCCTCTTAGCACTGCTTTCAATGTGTCCCATAAGTTTGGGTATGTTGTGCCTTCATTTTCATTGAGTTCTAAGAAGACTTTAATTTCTTTTTTTATTTCTTCCCTGACCCAGAGGTCATTGAGTAGAGAGTTGTTCAGTTTCCATGTTTTTGCAGGCTTTCTGTTGTTTTTGTTATTGTTGAAGCTTAGCTTTATTCCATGATGGTCTGATAACTTAGAAGGAGTAATTTCAATTTTCCTGTATCTGTTGAGGCTTGCTTTGTGACTGACCATATGGTCGATTTTGGAGAAGGTTCCGTAAGGTGCCAAGAAGAAAGTGTATTCTTTTGTTTTGGGATGAAATGTTCTGTGAATATCATTAGGTCCATTTGATTCATGACATCTGTGAGGTTCATTATTTCTCTGTTTGGTTTCTGCATCGTTGATCTGTCCAGTGGTGAGAGTGGTGTGTTGAAGTCTCCCATTATTAACATGTGAGGTTCAATGTGGGATTTGAGCTTCAGTAGTGTTTCTTTAATGAATGTGGGTGGTCTTACATTTGGGGCATAGATGTTTAGTATAGAAATTTCATATTGGTGGATTTTACCTTAGATGAGTATGTAGTGTCCTTCCCCATCTCTTTTGATTAATGTTGGTTGAAAGTCCAATTTGTTGCATACTAGAATTGCTACTCCAGCTTTTTTCTTGGGTCCATTTACTTGGTATATCTTTTTTCAGCCCTTTACTTGCAGATAATGTCTATCTTTTTTGCTGAGGTGTGTTTCTTGTAAGCAGCAGAATGTGGGATTCTGTTTTCGCATCCATTCTGCTAGCCTGTGCCTTTTTATTGGGGAATTGAGTCCATTGATGTTGAGAGATATTAATGACCAGTGATTGTTACTTCCTGCCATCTTGATGTTGGTGGAAATAGTGTGTGAGTGAGCTTCTTTTCTTTTGTTTTTGTTGCAGGCATGCTATTTGCTTCCTGTGCTTTCTTGTGTGTAGTTAACCTCTTTGGGTTGAAGTTTTCCTTCCAACATCTTCTGTAGAGCTGGATTTGTGTATAGATATTGTTTGATTTAGCTTTGTCATGGAATATCTTGTTTTCTCCATTTATGTTGATTGACAATTTTGCAGGGAATAGTAGTCTGGCCTGGCATTTGTGGTTTTTTAGGGTTGTAAGACGTCTGTCCAGGCCCTTCTGGCTTTTAGAGTCTCTGAAGAAAAGTCAGGTGTGATTCTGATAGGTTTGCCATTATATGTTACTTGACCCTTTTCCCTAGCAGCTTTTAAAATGCTTTCTTTGTTCTGTACACTTAGTGTTTTGATTATTATGTGGTGGGAAGATTTTCTTTTCTGGTCTAATCTATTTGGAGTTCTGTAAACTTCTTGTACAGTTATAGGCATCTCTTTTTTTTAGTTTTGGGAAATTCTCTTCAATGATTTTGTTGAAGATATTTTCTGGTCCATGGAGGTGGGACTCTTCTCTTTCTTCTACTCCTATTATTCTGAGATTTCGTCTTTTCATTGTGTCCTTGATTTCCTGAAGGTTTTGTGTCAGGACCTTTTTAGATTTGACATTTTCTTTGACAGATGTATCAATTTCTTCAATTTTATCCTCTGAGCCTGAAATTCTTCCTTCCATCTCTTGTATTCTGTTGGTGATGCTAGTGTCTGTAGTTCCGATTCTTTTCTTAAGGTTTTCCAGTTCTATGGATGTCTCGGATTGGATTTTCTTCATTGCTTCAACTTCTCTTTTCAGGTCTTCCATTCCTTTAAGCGCTTTATTCATTTCCATCACCTCCTTTGCAGTACTTTTTTGTTACTCTCTGAGGTATTTGATTTCCTCCCTTAGGCCTTCTATTATTAATATAAGTGTAGGATTTAGGTCTTTTTCATTTGTTTCAATTGTGTTCGGCTGTCCAGAGTTGTCTGTAGCATTATTGCTAGGATCTGGAGACATCCTATTGTTTTGGTGGTTTTTTACCATGTTCTTGCGCTGACCTTTTGTCATCCATCCGATTGACTCAGGTGTTGTCTGTTTCTTTTGTCAGCTGACCTTGGTGCTCAGGAAAACTCCCTGCCCTGGGAGTTGGCTGATCCTGAGATCCTGGTGTTTACCTCCAGAGGGCAGGCAGGTTCCTATAATAGACTGACTGGCTCTGGGAGAGGAGGGTGGCTGCCCCTCTCCTCAACTGCTTGTGACCCAATTGGACCAATATAGAGGGGATTGGGTGTGGGGAGAGGGCTTGCCTCTGAGGACCTGGGATCTGGCAGGTCTCCTCAGAAAGGCAGGTAGAGCTGTGGTTGGGTCTGTGTTCTCCTCTCACCAACCCACTTCTGTCTCCCCAACTAGGCTGACCGTGCAGGCAGGGAGCTCCACCTACAATGGGTGCTGGCCTCAGTGTACCTGTTGCTGACTGCCTCAGATGCTTGGGTGCTAGGGTGACCCACCTGCCCCACTATTTGTGGAGAACACACAGTCGTGGGCTCTGTTTGCAGTCAGTCTTGGCTCCTAATTGCTTTGCTGTGACTGGGTTAGGTCTCTGCCTCTCTGCTTCAGTGCACACTGTGCCTCCATGTTGGAAACTCTGGAAAAAAAATCTCACTTACCTTTGATCTTGTGGTGCAGCTTGTTTTTCCCTCTTGGGTGTACAGGTCCACGTGTAGGCTGGAATATCAGGCAGATAGGTGGTGGCCGCTGGTCTGTGGCTGGAGCCATGGGCTGGATCTGCTCCTGGGCTAGATCTCCTCTAGCCAGAGCTCCTCTCCAGACTGGTGATGGAGCTGGCTTATCTCACGGTGGTGTTCCCGGGAACTGCGTGGGCTGTCTTACCTGGTGACCAGTCTCAATGTTCGCTGTGAGAATTCAGGCACTGTCTGTGTTTTTCACTGTCGGCTAGGGGAACTCACATTCACTCCACAGTGACTAATCTCATTCACCTACTACTCAAATGCACTGCTCTATGGTCGGCACCATCTTGGATCTCTCCGTGTTTTAGCAAATACTTTAAATGGTGTCATCATCTTTATTTTAGTTTTCATGAGGCCATTCATAATTTTCCTCGTTACTTTATAAAATTGTTCCCCACAAGTTCAACTTGCACGGCCCTTTCTACATTTGTAGGCTACTGTGCAAAGCAAAGATTGTTTAGGACATTGTGATAGAAATTCCTACAACCCTGGCCATAATCATTTGACACACACAGAGCCATGTAAGGGATCAAAATTCCAAGGTGTAAGGCATATTATGTTGTAAAAATGTCATGCATTGTTTGAGCTAACTGAAAAGCTGTTTCTGGAAGCATGGTTGCTCTCATCTATTTGAGAGGGCCCTGTGCTGTATCTATATAGATCCTTTTAAACAGAAACCTTAAAACTTTTCTTTTCGCCAGGCAATGGTGGTGCACGCCTTTAATCCCAGCACTTGGGAGGCAGAGGCAGGCAGATCTCTCTGAGTTCGAGGCTAGCCTGGTCTACAAAGCGAATCCAGGACAGCCAGAGCTGTTACACAGAGAAACCCTGTCTCAAAAACCGAAAATAAACAAAAAAACTTTTCATACTTACAGGCCCCGAGACAGATTCAAAGAGGGTGGGGAGGCATAAGGTTGATATTCAGTACAATTGTGCCAGTCATGAGGAACATTTGAGAAGTTGGAACTGTGACTGTTGTGAGAATCATTTGAAAAGTTGATCTTTCTTGGCAGACACTGCCTTTTCATCCCTGGATAACGTCTAGATCTCTAAGGATCCTCCTGCTATGAATGCTACGCAGCTGCATTCTGTGTCTTTTTCCAATTTTGTGTGAGCTCATTTCTAGGGAGCGAATCATTGCAATTGGCCTTAGAAAACCAATATAACTGAACCATCAATATTATCTTCAAATTCCAACAACTATCAGTGCTAGTATGACATGTCTTTGCTGGATCCCTGAACCCACAGCATGTGCACGAGCTAAGGCAGAATGAAATCTAGAGGATCAGGCCAGTGAGACTGTCTCACAAAGGAAGAAGGAGAAGAAGAAGAAGAAGAAGAAGAAGAAGAAGAAGAAGAAGAAGAAGAA
>CAJQZJ010033130.1:4161273-4171568 GCA_907164525.1 Lophiomys imhausi
AAGAAGAAGAAGAAGAAGAAGAAGAAGAAGAAGAAGAAGAAGAAGAAAAGGGAGGAACAGAGGGGAAACAAGGAAGAAGGAGGGAAGGAGGAAGGGAAGGAGGGAAAAAAGAAGAAAGGGAGGTGGGATTGAGGAAGGGAAGAAGTAAGGAAGAAAGGAGGGGTAGAGGGAGGAGAGGGAGGAAAGAAGAAGGAAGGACAATCTTGAGTAAGACAATGAGGTAATGTCTTCATCAGACCTTTATGCATCAGCACACAAGCTTTAATTCATGTAACATCCTACAGCTTTAAGGATTCTAGAACTTTCTATCCTCTTCACTTGTATGAATACCACTAAAACACTGATGTGCATGCACCTGATGTTTATGTATGTTTGCGTGTGGCTGTAAACATATCTTAGTAGACACAATGCTGCTTTGAAAAGAATGGATTTCCATCCTATCCAGAGATGCCCCAGAATACAATTCTGATTAGTTGGGAGTTGGGGTACAACAGGAAAAAAAAAACAGTTCTTTTCATCTTCCTTTTACTTCTAAAACCAGAAGGGTTTGAATGCCATGGCATGATATTTGTGGTCTTCTCCTCCTCGACCAGATCCATGACCCTATGGGGTGCTTGGAGGGGCACACACCTCTTCCCTTGTCCTATAGACCCTTCCCACCCACTAACCTCCCCAACCACTCTGTTTCTTCACATGAACAGTCAACTTGTTCTCTTCACCATGGTTACCAAAGCCTCCACCCCTTACTTTCCTAAATCAAAAACTGACAAAGAACCCAAGGAAATGAATGCTCTCCCAATGGGCCCAAGTTTTGTGATGTACTGTTTGGATAATAAAGTCCTAACAGAATACTCGGAAGTCATGGAATATACTCATTAAACATAGCCACCAGTTAAGCCATGGAAAAGTCTTAGGATTCCCAACAAAGAGGTTTTTTGGGAGACAGAGTCAGACAGGAGACCTAGCTTCATCTTGAGAGAAACATTTCATTGGAGACCACCAGATCTGTACTACTAAAAATGGTCCAAGATCCAAAAATCCCGGGTAAAAAGGTCATGGTACATTATGCCCTGGAAAGAAGACTGGCCCATGTTTTCCATTCTCAGTAGAATGTACACTCAGGACTTCCCTCCTGCAGCCTACATGGCTTCCTGTATGGTAACAGCCCATATTTTACCATTTTGCAATGACACAAGTCAAACTGAGACAGGATCCACCCTCGTGACTTTATTTCAGTTAGTTATGGCTGCAAAGACTGTTTTCAAGTAAAGTCCTCATTCACGGGTCCTAGGCAGGAAGGTTTCAGTGGATCATCTTTTGGAGAACACAGGAGGCCAACAGATGATAATCCTTACACAAAATGTAAACACTGGGCATTTGCTAAAGTCACCAGGAAAGGGAAAGACTCAGCTCCCAAACTAATGATCAATCTTAGTTAATATTGACATGTGAAGATCTTAAGTGTCGTTTTGACACCTCCCCCTACATTAGAGTGTATACCCAGAGTCAGGCACTAGATAGAAACATGGCTAATTTCCTGTTCATAATGTCCCTATTAGATCCAGCAGCATGTGATGGATAAGCCCTGGATTCTAAGTGCACAAATGTAATTAGCAAACTCAGTAGTTTGGTTGGCTTCAGCATCGATTCCATGGACTATCACAGAACTATTGTAGTAGAAGATACAAGACAGAAACCTTTGGAAATATATCAATATGTCAAGAGAGTACATAAACAGCACCAATACATTCTGGGAAAGATGGAGTGCATTTATATGACCATGAAAAACCTTCAATTCCCTACCACAAGTTAGGAAATCCAGTGCCTGGTGTACCTTACTTATTCCTGGTGGCAGCAGATCCCACACCTGGGAACAGTGGCCCCTTCTATATACTACATGACACTGGAGGGTGTGTAAGTGGAGTTGTTAAGTCAAAGCAAAGACAAGTACATTTGTCTCTGGGGTCATGTGACTTGGTGGACTCCTTGGGCCTGGAGGTATCAGCAGTGGGAAGCGACAAGTTCTAGGATGGAAATTCGATTTTCAAGATCTGAGCCATGCCAGGAATGGTCACACACACACCTATAATCCCAGCCAGAGGCTATTGAGCATGAAGCAAGCCTGGGCAACTTAGTGATATCACTGTGTCAAAATAAAACTAAAAAAAAGGCTGGGGGCACAGCACAAAGGTAGAGCACTTACCTAATGTGGAAAACCCTATGTCTGATCCCTAGTGCTATCCCTTAATTTCTTTTTTAAAATCCAAACAGGAGAAGAGAGCAAAACTAAACTGCATGAACTAGTAGCACACACAGAGGGCATCACTAAGCCACTAATAGCCCAGTGTGCTGTACCACCATCTTCCCCTGCCTACTGCCCCAGGTGTCCTCCCCTAGGGTGCATCTGTAGTCCATTGGAGTGCCTCCCATTAGCTGTAGATGAATGCTAACAACATTTACTCCCACCCTTGCCTTCAGTAGGACTGGTGGCCCTCTTCTGTGTTCCTCTCTGTGCCAGTTTCAGTCAGAAAGGGGAACAATCATCATGCCCTCTGCAGGTTTTGTGCCATGAGCTTGTCAGCTTTTACTCCAAGATGCCAAGGGAGTCTGCCAATCTAAATCAGTTTTGTTTTGTTTTTCTGAGACAGGGTCTTTTTATCTAACCCTGGCTATCTTGGAACTCTTGATTTCAAACTCACAGAGATCCACCTGCCTCTGTCTCCCCAGTACTGGAATGAAAGGCATAAGCCACCACTCCCAGATCTGCTCTTGATTACAACAAATTTGGTGACATCGTGCTCTCTCCAAGTTTAAAGCTATGCAGGAGAAGGGATGGTATTTCTTGCCAAGTGGGGTCTCCCTGGTTGCTCCTCCCAGGGCCCTGTTGAGGACAGGATGTGGAAGGCAGGCATGGGTGAATGTGGGAAGAAGGCACACTCCTGGGATGCAAGCAGCAGTCCAAAGTGAAAAGACATGGTTGGAAGACGTGTTCTCTTTACATCCCAACATGCAGAAAGGCACATGCTAATGAAACACTGAGTCATACCATCAACTTCTCTGATGCTCTGGGAAACAACACTCAGGACTGTGGTGTCAGAACCCAGGAGACTATACTGAGAGGGAAGGCCACAGACACTGATGGGAACAAATCTACTTCCCAGTCTTCTCCTACTACCTGTATCTCCCTCTTCCAGGAAAAACAGAAACTGGAGTTCTTCTTCTCCAAAATAGAAAGCAGAATCCTCCTCCTCCAAATCACCTATAAAGTCTGAAAGTATGATCACGATCACACCGTTCAGTGTAAGAGATGAAGTAAAGAAAAATGGACATGCCTCTTTCAATTGTAAGGATCAAACTCAAAGCCTATGCTCTGCCACTGAGATTCACTATCGGCCTCAGACCTCTGTCCAAGAAAGAGCCCTGACCCATAACCAAGAGAAAGAACTGTTACATGGGGCAGCGAGCAGGAATCTAAACAGACAAGCTGTTCGTGGTTCATCAGACCTAGGAATAAGGTTGGATAATTCAGTCTGGGTCCTCAAGTCATCAACATGAAGGCTCCTACATCACATAAAACTATGATCAGATAAATGTTATGATTTTTCTTGTTAATCCATCTTATAAAAGGGTGTTGACTATGACAGATGGACAGCAAATAGAGCACTTCCTTTTCTATCACTACAATGGCAACTAGCAATGACATATAGGATGCAGTGTTGAGTTAATAGAAGCCACCATGCCAAGATACAGCCTCATAAATGATGGCCCTAAGCACATGGTTTTAGGGAGCTACAGACTGAAGATCTGTTGTTCCAGTACAAACAAGACCACAAGAGCCATGGTAATAGTTGTGCTACATGAAGGAACTACATTAAGGACCATGGACCTTAAAGAACTGTCAATTCCACCATCAAACTGATACTTCCTGGACCAGGACAAAAAGAGATGGTGTTTGACAGTTAGGAAGAATCTTCACACCAAAAGTGCATGAAACACATATATAAGTACATCTGGTCTACCCAAAATTCTAAATCATTACATTTACATATCTTGATGTATAGCAATTTTCCCTAAATTTAAATAATCCATTCTGGAGGAAAAATCCTCTCAGGGCACAGGGGGTAAGGGGGTAAAGGTGTCATTTAAAAAAAAACTCACAAGTTTCAAGAAGTTCCTGAAATTAATTAGTTAAGATACACAGGACCCTTCCCAGCATTATGGAAGCAATAAACAACTGCCAGGGGAGGAGACTCTCCAAGCAGGAGAGTTACATGGAAGAGATTTTCTGGCCCATCAATCTGCCTGCACATCAAGGAATGACATGAAGGTATCTAGGTTCTTATGAGTCTGCACCTAGGCTGGAGTTGGCCTTTCGATGATGCAGCTTCTTCTGAGCTGTTCCTGCTCCTGTGAGTCACCTCTCACGTATGTTACTCTACGTAAGCCTTAATGGATTCATTGGTTCAGCAAGTTGAGCTCTGGCTTTGCCATTCCTTTGGCCTGTTATTGGTTCTTTCTTACGGTAAATAGACACTTGCTTGAGTCTCCCCAGGAAGTGCGTCACCCAGCACCTGTCTACCCATAACTCCAAGTCAGCCTGTCATTACGCATTCCAAACAGGTTGTGGAGTTTTCCATGCATTTTTAAAACAAAATCCTTTCTGTTAGATAGAGGATCCACAGAAAGAGTTTCCTTGCATTGATCAATGCTGTTTGCCATGTTTTAATATGAGTAAGAATGGTGCTAGACACCACAGACACAAGAAAGACTAAGCCATATACTCCACTGAATGCAACTCGGCGTCTAAACTCAGAGATGCTCATAGAGATTGTCATAGAGATGCGAGAGGTGGTGGCAAGAGCACATTCAATGGTTCTGTGCTGCCTTTTCCAGGTGAGGTCATGCTAAAGGAGAACCATAACACTTGTGAGGTACTTATTGAGATTTGTTTTTAAATACTTTATTTTTTTTTCTTCAAGTTACATCTCAGTAACAAACCCCTCCCTATTCCCCCTTCCTATCCCGCCCTTCCACCCTCTTCCCTCCAGAAGTTTCCCCTTTCAGTCCAACAGATGGTTCCTTCTCTTATAACAGTAAGTATTATACAAAACAATAGATATAAATATGCCACATTTATGAGAGTTAAATGGCCCAGTATACCTTCCCAATGTCCAGTTTATACATATTTGGCCCCTGACTTTAACATTCTACTATCTAACCAACTCCATGAGTTTAAAGGTCTATATGTGACTCAACATTCATACTATCTTGCAACACACTTTTAAGAGTATCTTCTTAGATCTATAACACCCTCTTGATTCCTAAACAATTCAAAATTTAACTATGAGACTCTAGCTGTCTATTCTTCAACCACCTCAGAGACCTGAGAGGGATAAATATATTTGCTTATATAGGAAGTACAGGGCCTGCAGCTTCCAAAACTAAGAAAGAACATACCAATAACTGCCTGGACAGTTCCCATTTTCTCTCCATACATTCCAGGATCAATCTTCAGCCTTTGGGTCCTGTTTCTCTGACAGACATTTGTTGTAGAGCAGGGATTGTGAAGGACTTACCTACCCTGTCTTGGCAGAGTTAGGATGTCGACTTCCCTGCTACCAAGTTTTGTCCTTTTTGGACAGCAGTCTGTCTGCAGTTGGTGCAAGGGGTTTTTTCATGCCAAGAGAAAGGCTTGCCACTAATTCAACCATCTTACAGTGGAGGTTCTTCGATGCTTATCTTCTACTTGGAGTAGAATAGGGGGTGCTGTCAGGCGCTGATATGTCTTGATATCAAAAAAAATAAAAAAATTAAAAAAAATAAAAAAATTAAAAATAAATAAATAAATAAATAAAAATCTTTATTTAAGATAACATCTTTGAATGCCATATTCTGCAGATCTCTAGGGGTTTTTGAAGATGCCCTATCCATCTCTTGTATTTAGATAAGCAAATGTTGCTTGTCTCTTAGGAACTTGATTACTGGGTAGTTTAGAGAATATCTGTGATAGACTGTCATAGTAGCTAACAAAGTGACATGTTTGCATGACTAGGAGTTTGTTTTAACTATCCTAGACCATTTTAGATGGTTGGTATCAAGAGGTCAGAGCTTCACATTTTATTTTTAAGTATCTCTAAGTATGATACCATTGGGAAGCGTTACCTTTAAATTTGTATCAATATACAAAGATCTATTCAATTGTGGTTAAATATACTCTTAATTATGTATCAATATACCAAGATCAATGCCTATGTAGCCCAATATAATCTTAATATTACGTCCATATGCAAGGGTCAATACCATTGTGGCCAACTATAATCTTAATTTTGTATCAATATACAAAGATCAATACCAATGTAATCCAATACAATCTTATTTTTGCACAATAAACAATGGTCAATACCACTTTAGCCAAATAAACTACTAATTTTGTATCAATATACAAAGGTATAAGGGCATATTCAATAATCTGCCCCTTCTTCTTGGACCTTCCTGTGCTATGTCTATATCTCATTTTTCTTAAGCCCATGCACTCCTACATAGGAGAGGAAGAAGGATACAGAAAAGGAAAAGTAGGAATTCCCTGGGGCTAACCTCCAAAACCCATTAAGACAGGACCATTTATCATCTTGCAGTCTCTTCCCCTACATAACAGAGTTTTCAGTTATCCTTCAAATAACCAAAAAGAAGGGTGGAGAAACACCCTCCCCACCCTCTGGGCATGGGATGTCACTCCCTTAAAGTGACTTCCTGCTGATTTGGGTCGTAGTAGACCTGTTTGGGGCCCCAACCCAAATGGGAAAAATGATTAAAAATGTTAGTACACTCCTTTTATGTTCAGTCCTTCTGTTCTCAGCTATTTAGATGACCTAAGGGGTTTGTAGGCAGAAGCTGATCTTGCAGGTTACACTGAGGTTCCTGTCAGGGCATTATGTAGAGCTGAGCTGTCCCAGTGACATTGGATTGCTGTGGTGGTTGCAGGCCCCCGATGGAGACAGCTGTTGAGGAAGTCTGCCAGGCAGAATCAACTGGGTCACTCGTCCTCCTTGGTGCCTGATTCTGCTCTCTACTGAGGATTCCGCTGTCCAGCCGTCCCCAGGCTCCCCTAATGGACACTTCGATTCTCCTGGAACGATAAGAATAGAGCCCTGCCCCAATCCCAACCCTAGGACAACTGCCCTCTTTTTTGGGGGTGGGGGTGGGGTGGGGGGACTAGGTAGTACTTCTCCTGAAGCAAATTTGGCCTTCTGACAACATACAAAGCGTTATCTTTCAATCTAGGTTAAAGAAGAAATCATTCTGTCACCTTGGAGCTAAACCAGCTCTAGTGTATATATTTTGAGATCCCAAAGAACAATCTGCCTGCATCAAGAAGGCCTTTTGTAAGTAGCCTCCAAACCTAGGTCCCTCCAAATCCCATGTGTGTGTCTCTGAACTCTAATTATTGGGATCAGGGACCTGTGTTTCCCATCTGAAGGGATCAAAGATGTGTTCCACCACTCCTGGATCGAAGTCTTTCTCTATTTAGAGTTTGCCCTGCATCAGGCTGACCCTGAGCTCCGGGATCTGCCCATTTCTGTCTCCAGTGTGCTGGGAGCTGGGACCAAGGGTGTATTCTTCTTGAATGGTGGGACCAAGAGTATGCACCCTCACCACCCCGCTCCGTATGACTCCAGAATACATAAGACCACCAACTCTACGGTGCCTCCCCCCCCCCCCCGTCTCCGCTGAAGTCAAAGGCATGGGCCAATACCACAATTCTCTTGTATTTTACCTTAGCTCCATGTCTTCTCTACACCTGGAGGTCTGCAAAACCAGGCCGAATGGCTGTATCCTCTGTTCCATTCAGTGTTTCAGCCCTGCCCCCTGCCTTTTTTTTTTAGTTAATAAATTTATTTGTTTGTTGCTTCAGGTTACATCCTTAACATATTGTCCTCTTTTTCCGCTTCCCAGCCCCACCCTCCCATGCTCTACCCCCTGACCCTTCCATCTTGTTCCTCTGGGGTGGAGTGTCCCTGCCTAACATTTTCTCACCACAGATCAGGAGTCATATGAGGGCCAAGAGCCACTTCATTCACCGGGGGCCTACGAGGCAGTACTGCCAGTGAATGGTGTCTCATTGCTACTGGGGCAATACTAAAAAAAAAAGACCAACAAACACACAAACCCACAAAAACAAAGAATATCAACAAAAAAAGAGAAGAAAAAGAGAAGGGAAAAGGAAAGAGAAGAAAAGAAAAAAAGAAGGAAAAAGAAAAAGATAAAAAAAAATTATGTCCTTGTTCCTTTTGATGTGTTGGTTGTAGTACAGTTATCCTGTACGATATAATTAAAATCCTACTATAAGTGAATAGATGCCATGTGCATCCTTCTGAGACTGGGTTAGCTCACTCAGGATGATCTCCTCTAGATCCATCCATTTGGTTGCAAATTGCATGATTTCATTGTTTCTGATAGCTGAGTAATATTCCATTGTATAGATGTACCACAATTTTTTAATCCATTCTTCAGTTGAGGGACATCTGGGTTGTTTCCAATTTCTAGCTATTACAAATAAGGCTGCTATGAACATAGATGAGGAGACTTCCCTATGTCTCCGTGAGAGGTCCTTTGGGTGTATACCCAGAAGTGGTATGGCTGGGTCCTGAGGCAAGGTTATTCCTAGATTTCTAAGATATCGCCAGACAGACCTCCATAGTGGTTGCACAAGCCTGCACTCCCACCAGCAATGGAGTAGGGTACCCCTTTCTCCACACCCTCGCCAGCATGCGCTATCATTTGAGCTCTTTATTTTAGCCATTCTAACAGGTGTTAGGTGGAATCTCAGGGTCGTCTTGAGTTGCATTTCTCTGATGAATAAGGATGTTGAACATTTCTTCAGGTGTCTCTCAGCCCTTAGGGATTCCTCCTTTGTGAATTCTCTATTTAGCTCCATCTCCCATTTTTTGATTGGATTATTTGGTTTCTTGGCATTTAGTTTCTTGAGTTCTTTGTAGATTTTAGATAATAGCCCTCTATCAGATGTGGGGTTGGTGAAGATTTTCTCCTAGTCTGTTGGTTGCCGTTTTGTTCGAATGACAGTGTCCTTTGCTTTACAGAAGCTTTTCAGTTTCATGAGGTCCCATTTATTGATTGTTGATCTCAGGTCCTGAGCTGTTAGTGTTCTGTTCAGGAAGTTGTCACCTGTGCCAATGAGTTCGAGGGTTTCTCCTACTTTTTCTTCTAGTATCTTTAGTGTGGCTGGCCTTATGTTAAGGTCTTTGATCCACTTGGAATTAAGTTTTGTACAAGGTGATAGGTATGGGTCTAATTTCATTCTTTTGCAAGTGGACATCCAGTTGGACCAGCACCATTTGTTGAAGATGCTGTCCTTCTTCCATTGTGCGGTTTTGGCTTCTTGGTCAAAGATTAGTTGGCCATAGGTGTGTGGATCCATGTTTGGGTCTTCAATTCGATTCCATTGATCCACTGGTCTGTTTCTATACCAGTACCATGCTGTTTTTATTACTGTTGCTCTGTAGTACAGCTTGAAATCTGGGATGGTGATACCTCCAGATGTTTTTTCATTGGACAGGATTGATTTAGCTATTCTGGGCTTTTTGTTGTT
Source organism: Lophiomys imhausi (assembly GCA_907164525.1). Lineage (NCBI taxonomy): Eukaryota > Metazoa > Chordata > Mammalia > Rodentia > Muridae > Lophiomys > Lophiomys imhausi. Next base: position 4,170,881 of record CAJQZJ010033130.1, read on the forward strand.
CCATATGAAGTTGAGAATAGCTTTTTCCAGGTCTATAAAGAATTGTGTTGGTATGTTGATAGGAATTGCATTAAATCTATATATTGCTTTTGGTAGGATAGCCATTTTTATTATGTTGATCTTACCTATCCATGAGCATGGGAGATCTTTCCATCTTCTAAAGGCCTCTTCCATTTCTTTCTTCAGGGGCTTGAAGTTCTTGTTATATAGGTCCTTTACATGCTTGGTTAGAGTTACTCCCAGGTATTTTATGTTGTTTGTGGCTATTGTGAAGGGGTTTGTTTCCCTTATTTCTTTCTCGGTATATTTGTTTGTTGTATAAAGAAGGGCTTCTGATTTTTTTGAGTTAATTTTGTATCCAGCCACCTTGCTGAAGTTGTTTATCAGCTGTAAGAGTTCTTTGGTGGAGTTTTTGGGGTCGCTTATGTATACTAACATATCATCTGCGAATAGGGATAATTTGACTTCTTCATTTCCAATTTTTATCCCTTTGATCTCCTTTAGTTGTCTTATTGCTCTAGCAAGGACTTCAAGTACTATATTGAAGAGATATGGTGAAAGTGGGCATCCTTGTCTTGTCCCTGAGTTTAGAGGAAATGCTTCAAGCTTCTCTCCATTTAATTTGATGTTGGCTACTGGCTTGCTGTATATTGCCTTTATTATTTCTAGGTATGGTCCTTGTATGCCC
>CAJQZJ010033130.1:4176568-4192647 GCA_907164525.1 Lophiomys imhausi
GGGGGTCTAGCCCCTCCGGTTTTTGCACAGTGCCCAATAACTCTGTGGTTTTTATGGCCCTTTTTTCCCCCACGTTCAAAATGCGTCAGTGTAAGTCGCCGCCATCTTGGCCCGCCGCTTATTGAGATTTTTCAGCCACTCTCCAAAGCTAAGTTTCTTCTTCTCTTCAGCTTGTCTTTGATCAGTTCTTCCTTAACCAGAAGTTCCATAGGATCCCTGTGGGATGACATAAGAGACTCCTGCCTGTCCCAATGGTCTACTTTGTACCCACTGAATTATAATTGAATTATCAATCAGACAACCTCCTTCCTTTTCTGCTTGTTCTCGTTCTAGAATCTGACTTCAATTAAGGGTCTTTATCATAAAGAATCCTCTTAACCACACCCTGTAGATCATATTGAGAGAACTACAAAAGAAGGTCAGATGGAAGGAAATATGAAGCTCCAAGGGAAAGGTCAAGGCATTGGGTTGTTCTGGCTTTTATTTGCAATCTGATTGGAATAAGCAAGGAGTCTTTGTTAACATGGATTTCCTAGTTCATTTCATATTCTGTGTCCTACAAAACCCTCAAGGATACTAACCATCAGGCAGAATGGGCGGTGGGGACTAAGCTGCAGGGCTGGTAAGCAACACAGAGAACCCATCTTCCCCTCAAGAACTGCTGATCATTAAACTAGGTGTCGTGGTACACGTCCTTAATCCCAGCACTTAGGAGGTTAAGGCAGGTGGATCTCTGTAAATTTAAGGCCAGGCTTGTTTACAAGCTCCAGGACAGCCAAGAATACATAGTAAGACTTAGTTTCTGGGGTGGGGGGGGCTGGTGAGGCTAGTAGACATAGGTGGGAGCACTAGGTTAGGGGCCAGTCTGGCAGTGGAGATGCTGTGGATGTCCCTTAGCTCTTGGTAGCCTTCTTACACCAAAATCTGCGCAAAGAAACTCACTTGTAGAGCTCAACAGCTTTCATGTTCGTGTGGAACAGGTGCGTTTTCCATTCTTTTTAGGCTCTGTTTAGTTCTTCATGTTGCTGTGGTTTAGATACGTGTCACCCAAAAGGTTGATGTACTGAAGACTTGGTTGTCAGCTTGTGGTAGAACGTGGAAGTGGTGAAATCTTTAAGAGGTGGAGCCTGGTGAGAGAAAGGTTAAGTTACTGAGTGGAGGAAGGTATCTTTGAAGGGGAAATTAAGATCTTGTGTCCCTTTCTGTTTCCTTTTCCTGGTCCCTAGGAGATGAGCAGCTTCGTCGGCCACTCGTTCCCACCACCCTGTACTGCTTCGCCCTAGGTCCAAGTTCAACAAGACCAGTGACCATGGACTGAAATTAGAAACCAAAATAAACACTTGCTCCTTATAAATTCATAAGCTCAGGTGTTTTGTGATAGTAACAGAAAGCTGCCAGATACACAGATGGTGACGGGTCCCATGCTCTTGTAAGGAGGCTCTAAAGATTTAGCCTTGCATCTGAGCAGCAATGAAACCATGTGGTCCTACTCTGAGGGCAAGCCAGAACTTAGCCTTCAGCTTTGAAAGCTTGACCTTTAGCCTGATAGTATAAGGCACTGTACTAGGCTCATGACACATGTTTTGCACAGCTTGTATAGGGTACCCTGTGAGATTAGAGAAGGGAAGTCTAAGCTGAGACCCACAAGGAGATGGAGATGGGACTTACTCAAGAAGGAAATGGGAGGTGGTCTGGAAGCTTGAGGGAGGAGCCAAATTACTGAGAGATCTTTTGTGATTTAGGAAAGACAAAGACCAACCCCTCCCCCTCCCAAGGAAAAAAAAAAGGAAAAGAAAAATCCACTGGTGAGAAAAGACCAAAATGTTCAGAGAGAGGATCAAGAGGGTCATTGTTCCAGAGCAGACAGTCAAGGAGGGTAGAAAAATCCAGTCATGGGAAGATGTTTATTTTCTAAGAAAAGAGAGAGAAGGAGGCAGACTGGGAAATGTGGAGAATGCCGAGGATGGGGGCAGGAAATGCAGGAAGCTCACAACAGATGGCCTCAATCTTCTAAGTGAGAAAGGAGGCAGCGGTTAGTCTGGGTGATGATGGGAGACAGGGCTGGAGATGTCCCTAATGGCCACTGGGGTCTGGACTGGGTCCTAGGCCAGCCACAGCTGTGCTTCTCAAGCCTGGCTGTAAAGGGAATGGCTATTAGTGTGGCAGTGCAGATTCCCAAAGTTCTCCGGGGAGACGTGCATTCTGCAGAACCAGCATGGACCGAAATCTGTGTCATCAGGACGAATTAAGAGTATGCTTGTCAGAAACTCATGAGTGTGAGAACCATTGTGCTCAAGGAAACCCAAATGGCTGGAAAAGGTGATTCCTGAGGGAGTCACTTTGAGTCCTTTCTTTGACCAAACTCCTCCACTAGGAAGCTGCAGGGAAGAAAACCAGAAGTAGGGGTGGCCTGGCCAGGAGGGTGGAACTGAGCCAGAACGTTGGAAGGGATAGGATCTCTAGCTCCAGGAGGACAGGGTCCATGACACAGGACAGAGTCTCTCCAGTGTGGTATGGTTGGAGGGCTGGGATGTTGAATTCAAGGTGTTTGACCTGGGACCACCCTTAGCAGAGACCAAAGTGAAGGCAAGAGAGGTCTGCCAGGCTATGAAGAAAGTCAAGCCAGAGATACCAAAGAAGATGAAGAAGCAAGGAAGAGGTGGAATCTCAGAGCTTGGGGATGGGATGTGCAGGTAGTCCCCATCTAGCTAGGAAGGGCATCTTCCCAGAAACACACTGCTTAGACCAACTGCATCTTGCTGGGGCAGAGGTTTAGGGAAATTAGATTCATAGGGCAATAAAAACACACATTCTACTGAGTTTCAAGAAATGGACAAAAAATAAAAATAAAAAAAACTCTCAGAGATTTTCTGAGTTTGTTTCCTAAGATTCACGTCTTTCTATGGTGAAGGCAACTTGAGAAAACCAGCTGACAAAGCCTGTAGGTAAGTAAATGGTGGTGCACTTCCTCTCCAGCACCTCCTACATTTTGCCTCAAGAGGGCACTGCTCCACTTCCTAAACTCCCCAAAGGCAAAGGATGCCTACCGAGGCCTCACCCTTAGTGTTCCTGCAAAGATACTTAAAGGGGAACACTCACAGGGATAAACAAAAATACAGTTTAACTCTTTGGTCCCCTTGCATGTGGACCCTGTTAGGTCTGCCAGCCTCAGCTTCTACCTGTTATGGGGCATGTCCGCCCCAACAGTCATTGCCAATAACCCCCACACACACATCTTGGGGGCTTTCTCTCTTCCTCTCTCTCATGCTCTTTCCCTCGCTCTCTATTTCTCTCTCCTATTTTCTCTCTGTCTCCTTCCCCCACTCTGTCTCTGTCCCTTCCCTCACCCCCTCCCGCATGTGCATGCTCTTTCTCTTCCCCTCTCATATCCAATAAATTTGCCTCTATATAACTTAATTTGGTCTGGATTGGATCATTTCCCACAACTCAGTGATTTTTTTTTTAAAACAGACCCCACAGGAGCAAAAATAACACCAACCCCAAGTTTGCAGAATACGCCTCCACCACTACTCCCAGAGGCTCCTGTTTGAAATTATCAGCATCTTAACAAGGCTCTCTCCTGGGACCTCTATATGCAATCTACATTGGAGAAACAATGGCCTAGACAACCAGGTGCTTCCCTTTCCTTGTCCCCAACAACTTGGGCCCTGCCTCTATAGCAGCCACCCCAGGAATATTCTCTTCGACTTACCACAAAACTCAACATTCAGTCTGTCCCTTCCAAGAGGGATTTACAAAGTTAGATTTTTGTTTTTCTTAAGAAGTATAACTTATTTTTGCTGTAACATTATCTACTTTTCTTGTGGCTGTAACAAAGTATGTGGCTGAGGCACCTTAAACGAGGAGAGGTTTATTTTGTCTCCTCTACAGAGGACAGTCCATCAACAAGGAAGGCATGGCAGCTGGAGCTCAAGGTATCAGATAATCTTGGATGAGGCACCAGGTGGACAGGCCTAAGACAGAATTGAGCTACAACTGTCTAGCCTGCCACTCCTGGCCCATCCACCAGCTGGGTCTTATTTTTCAAAGCTTCCCCCAACAACTGGACCAAGTGTTCAAACATATGAGCCTGGGGGAGTGGGACGGATATTACAGACTCAAACCATAATCCCCCAAATCTGACTGCTTCAAAATGTGTCATCATCTGGCTTCCAGGAGTTGGGAATCTAGGTGTGGTTGAGCTGGAGCACTCTGTCAGAGGCTGCAAATTGCACAGGTTGGGGCTGTAGTCACAGCAGGACTGTACCAGAGGGTAGCTCCTGTGAATTCCAGCTCACTCGCTGGACAGTCAGCAGGCTTCAGGGCAGGACTACTTCACTTCCCTATCACAGAGCTGTTCGTAACAGCAGTTGTCCCTCAGAGCAAGAGCACTGCAAGAACTGGGGAAGGGACCAGGAAGCCAAGCAAAAGAAATAAGACTTAAGATCTTGGAAGTCACCTCCCATCAGCTCTGGTATATGCTCTTGGTTAGATATGAGTCATTAGGTGCAGCCCAGGCTTAAGGGGAGGGAATTACGCCCTAAATACCAGGAAATGGGGTTCACAGAACAATCTTCCAGGCCTCTTACTTACCTCAGGGAATGATCTCACAGCTAAAGCCATACCTCAACAGGGCGACTGCATCAGCATAGAAGAACATAACCTCTGCTGTCACGGGTGAGAATGCTCTTCAACATGTAACAGGACAGTGATTCTCCTTTAACAGGTGTTTTCCAAGAGACTCCACATTAGCAAATCCACGTAACTAAAAAGTACTAGTGCTCAGGTCCTACCCAAGGCCCTTGAACCAGGTGTGGATCATTTTCTTGATTTTTCTGTTTCTTTTAAGATTTCCTGCCTGACTCTTTTGCACAGTTGGGATTAAAATGAAAACCTTTAAATGACAATTAACTGCTGGGCCTGTGGTGATAGTCACTGAGGGAGAAGATATGGGGCCTAGCAGCTTACACTTCTGTGAGAGACCAGGAAAAGGAAAATCGAGCCAAGAGAGATTGGCCTTAAGGAGTCCTGCGACATTTGGGGGACAAGCAGATAAGAATGACAGGAGATGACTAAGTTGCTGCAATTGCCACCAAATCAAGGCTACCAGAGAGTTGTGAGGCCAGGTGACACTTGCAATAGTCAGAAGAAAAAAAAAGGAGGGGTAGACAGGAACTGAAGAAAATTGTGTGAGCTGGGCACATTGGGCCATGCTTGTACCCCAGCATTGGGAACCTGAGGCAGAAGGATTACTGAGTTCAAGGACAGCCTGGGATACAAAGTGAGCTCCAAGTCATTGAGACCCTTTGTCAAAACCAGCAAATAATAACAACAAAATAGAAAGTTATCTGGAGCTAGTCTGCAGAGGCTACACACTATGATTCCAATCACATGATGTTCTGGGAAAGGCAAAACCATGGAAACAGGAAAGATCAATTATTGCCAGAGGCTTAGGGAATGGAGTGGGAAGGACAGACTCCAATTTAATAGTGATAGACACATATCTTTTTTTCTTTTAATTTTTTATAGTGTGTGTGTTTGTGTGTGTGTTGTATGTGCATGTCTATGTGTTACACTCGTGCAGAGTTTCAGGGGATGACGCCAGATCTCTCTCATTCTCTGCCTCATTCCTTTGTGAGGTCCTCTCACTGTGCCTAGAGCTAGACTGATGGTCAGCAAAGCCTAGAAGTCCTCCTGTCTTACCTTCCTCAACACACTGGGGCTCTAAGCAAGTATGTGGCCGCCTCCAGCTTTTTAATGTAGGTGCTGGGGATTCGAACTCAGAGCCTTGTGCTTAGGCTGCAAGTATTCTTATCTACTAAGCCCTGGTGGATACATAGCTTAATTCATTTTCTGCAAACCCATAGATTGAACAGCACCAAGATGGAACCCTGCTGTAAACTATGACCTTTCCATAGTCACAGTCTGTCAATGTATTTATCAGTTGTAACAAATCCATCACTCTGTTAGTATGACAATAATGGGGGAGGGTGTTCATGAGGGTTATGTGGAAAATCTCTGTGAATTCCCCTTTGAATTGCATGTGACCTTAAAACTTCTCTAAAAGAAATAAAGAATTTAAAGAAGGAGAAAGTTGAAAAGGAAATCTGTTGGTTTTTATCTTTTGCTATACCTGGTGGCTTCAAAGAAATACAAGAAAGAAACAAAGAAGACTCACCAACAGACATATCTCTGATCCTTTATTCCCTAGTCTATAGACATAGAAGTTCAGAACTGGAGCCAGTCCTCTTTTTTTTAACCTCATCACCAAATAGACTTCATTTCATAGACAAGGAAAGAGAAGGTGCAGAGAAGCTATGCCTAGACAGAGGGAGGGTCGGTGCTAGGATTAGCACTCAGCTCCTCAAATGTGAGCCCAGGACTCCAAACACAGGGTGCGCAGGTGCATAATATCTGTTTTTCCTAAGGTGAAGAATTACCTTGATTGAAAAATTAGATGCATGCATATTTAAATGTGATCATGTACCACCAGTAGGTCAGTGGTTAATTCTGTCTGACATCAGCAGGTCAGTGGGTTGATTATATTCACCAGAGTTTAACAAACTCTGGGTTCAAGCCACACCTACTTGGAGAAAGGAGGGGCTTGAGATGGACCATTAGTAGCTCCTGACTGAAGTGGCTCTGTCCACAACAATAAAGGGCTCCATTCTTCAGGCAAAGCCAACCTTGACTTCCCCTCCCCACCCCTTGCTTGCCCAGTCTGTATCTTGGCCACAGTTCTTACTCCCAGGAACTGGGTCTCTCCCATCCTGTTGCTATGGCCACAAGCCTCACCCAAAGCATACCAACACTGCAGTGTGCACAGATCTTTGGCTAGAGCCCAGGCAGATGCAGAGCAGTTAGTTGCAGGGGCGGCAGTAAAGGAGTGTCCTCCTCTAAAAGCTGTTGGTCCAAGACTGACCAGGGGCCTCTTTCTCTGCCGTCCAGCTTGGGTCTTTCCACTTGGCTGCCCAGCTGTGAACGAGCAGTGGTTGTTAATTTCTCTCCCCTGCACCAACTTCTCAGAGCCTCTAGCCCAAAACTTAAACAAAGAACTAAGCGAGGCTGTTACCAGGGCTCCGGATACTGGCTGTTTACCAAACACTGCAAAACTACCAGTTGCCACCAGTTCCAAACCTCTAAGCTCTTAAGAGAGCATGAAGAATGTTGTCCCTAGAGTTCCAGGCCTATTCCTGATGTTCTGGTGTGCTCTTTTCCACAGTTGCCGTCCTGTGATCTAAAATGGCTCTCCCAGAGAGAAAGAAATCAAAGACAGAGGGGAGCACAGATCACATCACAGAGAACAGAGATTCCATCTCTTCTAAAACAAACAAGGAAAACCCTTCCCAGGGTGTGTAGCACACCATGAAGGCATGGTCCATCCCTGGATCATTTGTTTTGGCCCGATGCTTGAGCTTGCTACAACTACAGAGAAGGAAAGAATATCAAAAGTGGCCCATGAATAGCAGCACTCTCAACTAACATCTGTCCCTTGGGGTAAGCAATCTGCTCTGTCCACGCCAGGGTGCTCCGCGGAATCCTCCACTGTGAGAACGCATACAGGAGCCCTTTATGTGAGCCAGTGAGGATGTGTACCCATCAAAGTGGAATGTGGTTTTCCCTCTCCCCCCTGCATGGTGCATGCCAAGTAGGAGAAAACCTCAGGGCCCTGCCCCAGAGGACATGCCACAGGGTCCTAGAGTTCAGGTAAGGGAAGACACTGGTCTCTTACCCAAGGATCCTTTGCTTCATGTTTGCTAAGGTGCTATAATTTTTTTTAATTAAGTAATATTTAGATTTAGATGCTTGGGGAAAGAAGGTGTTTAGCTCTTCTTTAAAGGTAATATAAAAATGAATAAATAAAATGATCTAGAGGCTGGGCATGGTGGTGCAAACTTGTAAGCTCATCACCAGGGAGGCAGAGACTACAGAATACTAAAACTTCACAACCAACCTGGTCTCTAGAGCAAGTCCAGGTCACTTGTACTATGCAGTGAGACCTTGTCTCTAAAAATAAGTGAAAATTTAATGTAAAATAAAGAGAGCTACACCCTTTAAAGCATATGTAAATATAATCATAAATGATAACCTCGAAGTTGAACAAGGAAGGTGCCAAATGATGCTGTAACTTTAATTTATCACTTTTGTGCCTTAACAAAAAAGTTTTGTACCTGTTGAAATAATTTCTTCACTTTACTAGATCCAAATGTTTAAAAAAAAAAAGAGTTTTGAGTTAGTTTTGACATTGAAGGATGGTTACTAAGTTTATCTCTAAAGCTGGCAAAAAACGAAAAAGCCTTGAGAATAAACTTTAATATTAAGATTATGCAATCAAGCCAAAGTCACCAACCAACTTCACTACCACCAACTTCTGTTCTTCTGAGAGCAGGAGATGCAGATTCTGGACCCTCTGGCGGGAACACAAATATTCAGAAGGACACCAGGCACCATATTTCTTCCATGACAAACAGCAACCGACACACACCCTAAACGGTGTGCTTTGAGGTCCCTGGCACTAATCCCACACTTAGCTAGCTGTCTCATCCCGTGGGCCCATTTGTCTCAGCATCTACTCAGTCCAGTTTATTCAAATGACTCTTTGTTTTCAGGAGGAAGAGTCACGTAACTGGAAGCTGAGCAGAGTCCCCTTCTTGTGAAAAATCCCCAGGACATGATTTAAAAAGAAAGACCTGGAATTGCTTCAGAACCACTGTCCCTCTCATGAGATGCAAGGTCCTTTGAAAGTCAAAGGCAATTGAAAATGTCTTACATGGATGAAGGTTGGCATCCTGGTGTCTGTGATGGTTTCTCTCTCCACGGTGCATTTGTTATATTTCCATCACTGGCACTGGCAGGCACAGAACTCTGTCTCACCCATGTCCCCAAGGGACAGCTGCTCCAGGATCCACCCAGCAGCTGAGCGACAAGATGAGTAGTATTTTCCACTTCGAGCAAAAAAAAAACAGGGCTAACATTGCAAGCTATGAACCACAAGAACCTGAATAGGAAGAGACCAGGAACTATACTTAACAAAGACTATGTGCCCTGGAGAACAGGCACAGAAAGAGGCCCAGCCATTTTCCAAACAGAGAAAGTCAAGATCTGCTTTGCTTTAATTGTGCTCCAACTCCTTGAATTTTGTGTGCAGCTGCCGACTTCTGGGTCTTCAAGAAAAATTGAACTCCTATTAGGATGCAAAATGATGCCTCGAATAGCAGATGTGGAATTAAAGGGTATAGCATGTAGGTGCCCCTGTTCCTAAGAGCCAAGTTGCCCTGTCAGTCACACCTCCTCTTTGTAACTTGGTAGAACTTCTTCAGGCTCCTCCTGAGGCTTAACAAAGGAAAAACAAACAAACAAACAAACTCACTTCATTTGAAACTCTTCAAACTGAAGAATCTGCCTCAGTTGCAGATATTTTCCACATCCAGGGTACAGACATCACTCAGTAAGTGTTGGGTTTTTTCCCCCCTTTTCCTTTCCCAGGTAAGCAGCCTCCATAACTTTGTGTTGTTTTCTGAAGATTTATTCTCAGTGGAGCCCAAAACATAGGTTCTTAGAAGGCCCAGGCCATCCCTGCAAAGTAGTGAGTGAGCAGCAACTACAGCCTGCTTCCAGCACTGTCTTGTACCTACCAAGGTATACCCCGCCAACAGGGTGATTACTCTGTCTCCCCTCAACCCCAATAAACCACTGTATCCACACCCTTCATGTGGAAGCTCTGGGTCACAACTGCAGCTGTTGGTGGTTTTTCATCCTCAGACTTCCCCCACACAAGAACTCTGACATGGAGCCCCTGTTAAACAACTGTACTGTGCAGAGCCTAAAACTGTGTCTGCGTGACTCCCAGCTCACCTACGTTTAGAAGCTGAGTGAAGGACAACTCCCACCCGAGGAATCTTCTAGAGCTCTTTGGAGCACAGTTAGAGAGTTTTGGACTGAATTCTCTCTACTGCCTTCTCCAGCCCTGACATTTGGTCCTTCTAAGCACTTGTGGAATAACTGGGCCACATTTTTTAGCTGGATCAAATTAGCTCAAGGCTGATGTGGAGCATGCATGAGAAAACCAGGGAGGCTCTCCTTTGTACTCAGTTGCTCATCACGCTGCATGGCCAAAAGTCACTTGGCAGGCAGCCTTTCTGACTGGTTTCAGCCAGAGCTTCAGTGGCTGTGACTGACAGCATTGGGGCTTTGTGGGCCAGGGAGGAGGGAGAAGTAAATGAGGGAAAATAAAAGTGTAATCTTATCCTGAGAAGGCACCCTGTGACTGCAAACCAATTAAAAGGCCCTGCAGCCAGGGGACCTGCAATAATTTAGGAAGAACAATAGGGGATGGTGGGCCAAGAGGGCACTAGGCAAGAAGCCGGGAAGCCTAATCCCAGGTCAGCAGTAACTGCCTGATCCTGAGCAAATCATACCTGCTTCTACCATGAAAGGGCTAGGCCCCGTAGCCTCCACTGCACACCTGGAGCCATGCACTTCTGTGGTTTCAAGATTTGCAGGCACTTAAGAATGCTAATAGAAGTGTTATCAAATTGGAGTGTTAGCATTTACCAGTCATTTTGTTACCTATAAATATTCCTTAGCTGTGACACTAGTGCTATCTCATGCCGTGCGTAGGGTTATGCCAGACTGCTCTGACAGTCTGAGGTGGTGGCTTTGAATCTGTAAAATCATTCTAAACAGTACTCTCAGAGGCCTTGTACTACACATTGTGGTAAAGCAATCCTGGCATAGGTAGGAACTTATCAAGTCTAGGGAAAGGCAAATTTGCAGGCTGATAAAGTTATCTGCATGGATTTGCTTGCTATACAGCTTATAGCAAAGCCAGTGGCTTCTGAGGTCACATTGCCAGGTCTTTCTTCAGTTTACTTCAAGAAAGTGACCCTGAAGTTGAATCCATGAAGAATTAACACAAAGGGATGGTGAGACGGCAGGGCTAACTTTAACCTACATGAGACAGGATTGGTGTTTCTTTTTTTCAGGTCTCATAAATGACTCTTAAATGGTAAATGGTTACCCAAAGAGGCAGTGAATGGAGACACAACCTCTTAAGCTGGGAAATACTTTAGTAAAGTGGTCATTCAGAATGGTGCCCTTTGAGGGTTCTGACCATGGAGCCTAATTACCCTTCAGTCTTCTTTAGCTGTTCAGTTCCAAAGTATTACCGAGGCTCCCTACATAGCTCCCAGGACCACCTTTGTCCAACACAGAGCACAACTGGGAATGGTGTTGGACACATACAATCCCAGTAATTGAGAGGAAGGGTGGAAGCTCTATACCAACCTGAGCTACACAGGGGGACATTATCTCGGGCAAAAGCAGTACAAAAGCCATAAGGCAAGCAAGAACAGGTGAGCCAAAGCCACCCCTACACTGAGCCCTCTCCAGAGGCTGATTGGTTGAGCAGAACTTCAGTGATTGAGGCCCTCAGTGGTTAAAAGCATTGGCTGCTCTTCCAGAGGACTCTGGTTGGATTCCCAATACCCACATGACAGCTAATAACCAGCTATAACTCCAGTTCCAGGGAATCCAGCACCCTTTCTGGCATTGCATCAGGTGCACAAATAGGCAAGCTTGTGGTGCTGTATCCTCCTATGACCTAGTACAGCTCCTTATTTTCTTCAGATCACCTCTATATTGCTTAATGAATGGTGGTGAGAGACAAACTGCATGTTTATCAAACAGGCAATTTTTTTTTTCCTGATCATTTTCGATCCACAGTTGGTTGGATGTGCAAATGTGGAGCCTGTGGGTACACCATGCTGACTGAGTCACTGCTCACCTCCAGCCCTCATTTTGAAAACAAATGCCAAAGAACTCCCTTCGCCAGCCCATCTTCACACACCCAGAACCTCACCCCTGGCTGGCCTTGATGCCTGCCATGCCTCCTTCTTTCCCAACAACTGGCTTTCCAGCCCATGCAGAGGAAAGGAAGTGGGTCACAAGGCAAACACAGGCTAGGGGTGGACACGCCCACAGCAAGCAGTGGAAGGACGGCGCTGTGGTGGTTTCTTCTTCCTCCTTTCTTATGATTTAGTAATTTTCCAAACTCATTCATGAGTGAGCCTGTTCTAAAATACATTCTGTTAAAGCTATTGAAGGCCTGAAGGTGCTCTAGTTCCAACCCAAGAGGGAAGCAACACTCCCAAAGATACCTACCCAACAAGCCTCTGTGGAAACCAGAGCCAAGAAGCAGCCACCATGCTCACACGGTGTTCGAGTATTCTGTCTAACCAATACTACCTTATTTCTCTGAATCACCCTTCACGATATGACAGACCAAATTTTGTTTTTGTTTTGTTTTTCAAGACAGGGTTTCTCTGTGTATCCTTGTCTGTCCTGGACTCACTTTGTAGACCAGGCTAGCCTTGAACTCACAGAGATCCTCCTGCCTCTGCCTCCCGAGTGCTGGGATTAAAGGCGTGTTCCACAGGCAATTAGACAGCTGTGAACTGCCAATGTGGGTGCTGGGATTTGAGCCTGGGTCCTTTGGAAAAGGAGCCAGTGTTAACTACTAAGCCATCTGTCCAGCCCCGACAGAATTTTTAAATACTCTAAAATTAGTGTATACTGTTTGTACTAAATAGTGGAATTTATTATGAGATTATCATACATTTACAGTATACTTATTTACAATTCCAATAAGCTCTCTTATCTACCCTCCTCCATCCCACTGGCCCCCTTCCTCTACTCAAATAGTCCCTGTTATGGTTTGGGAGGCTGTGGAACCCATAAGAAGTGGGGTCTAGCTGGCAGAAGTAGACTCCTAGAGGTAGGCTTTGATGTGCAGCTCTGGTTCTGGCCCCACTCCCTCTGCTTCCAAAGCCCACCTCTAAGTGAAGCATCCCTGCCATGTATTTCCTCTACTGTAGACTGAGTCACTCTGTGCTTTGTCTGTTATCACGGAGTGACACTTAAGATGCCATGAGTCAAAACAAATCCTCCTCCTGGAAAGTAATTTCTATCACATGTTTTGTCACTGTGATTCAAAAGTCATTAATACAGAGCCTCCTCTTCTTTTGTGACTTACTTTTTACATCTATGTTCTTCATCTGAGGTGGAAAAAAAAGAACCCATGCAGTTTTGACTTTCTGAATCTAGTGGATTTCATTTAACACAATGATCTTTAAGCCCACCTGTTTTCCTACAGATGATACAATTTCATTCTTTATGACTAAATAGAAACCTGTTCTGCATATATTTCACATTTCCTTTAATCACTGATAGGCACTAGGCTAAGTCTATAACTTGGCTATTGTGAATAGTGCCATGATAAACGTGGCTGTGCATGAGTCTGCTTCATGTGATGATTCTAAGATATGGAAGTGGGGTTTAGACCTTCAGCCTATGCACTTTGGGGCCATAACTGAGCCCATGACAGAAGGTCTTATCTAGCCATGCAGAGGAGGCAGTTCTTTGCAGGGAGTCATGTTCTAGGGAATCATATTGTAGGACTAAGGAAGGTGGGAGCATTCTCACATAAAATATGGGAGAATAGCCCTTGCCCCAGGGGTAAGGAGATATTCATACTCTTAGGGAGTGGAACCAGAGGGGCCAAAGAGAAAAGAAGTAAAGAAAAAAAATATATATATATGGAGGTGGTGGTGGGGGAGGGGCTGTAGCCTGAAGTTAGAGTGAGAAAGACAATGAGATCCAGAAATAACTGAAGGCTCAACTTGAGGAGAGAAAGGAGCCTAGTCAGGGAACTAGACAGATAAATAAAGAAATTCTAAGCCGGGCGGTGGTGGCGCACGCCTTTAATCCCAGCACTTGGGAGGCAGAGGCAGGTGGATCTTTGTGAGTTCGAGGTCAGCCTGGTCTACAAAGTGAGTCCAGGACAGCCAGGGCTACACAGAGAAACCCTGTCTCGAAAAACAAACAAACAAACAAAAAAAAAAAGAAATTCTTTCTCCTCCTGGAGGTCTCTGCCATGTTGATTCATCTAAGACCCACCATTTCTCCCTTCACAGCCCTGGAACTTCTTCAGTATACTTATTTGTTGCCAACTAAGAAGTTGGAGGTCCGGGCTGTATGCTCCTGTCAGCAACTAAGGAGAGAGGGCCGGAGTCGGGACTCTTGACTTTGTACAGCAAAGCAGTTCAGCATGAAACAGTGTGAGGCAGAGTTGGAGTTTATTTGGAAGAAAAATTTAAACGTAGATTTAAGCACAGGGGCCGAAGAAAGAGGGCCACTTAGGGAACGATAAGACACACCCAAGCACAAGACGGGTCGGGGCTTCTCAAGGGAGAGTGTTGCTTAAGTGACTAGCAATAGCAGTCTGTAGGGTTTTGGGAGCTTTTGGAATTACATTGTTCAAAGGGATTCCTTTATCTCCTTTCCCCTTTATAGGTAATGAGATTACAGAGTGGCTTTGGAGGTGCCGGAGATAGGGCTGCAATCCAATATGGCAAGCCAGGGGGCACGAAGGTTGTATAAGAGAGTAAGGACATATCTTCTACTATAAATAGGGGATCTTAGGAGAGTCAACTAAGAAAGAAGTAGAAAGGAGTCATATATACATTGCTCTTAAGCATGATTTATTGCTATTTTAACATTCTTCTTAGAAACATATATAATGTACATAAAGGAAATGTCTCTACGTAGGCAGCTCTCACAGTAAAGATTAATTGTGCTGGAGTTCTTGACTGGAGGCTGCTGAAAGATTTCAACAAAACTCCAGGGTGAGGCTCCCCTTTCAGGTTTCTATGTCATTAAGTGCCCTGTGTTCTAGTCTTTCTCCCCTTTGCGTTCAGTCCAGGCAAGGAAGGCCTGGAGGCAAGTGAGCAGGAAGCTTCTCCCCAGGTGTCCATCAAGATTGCCCCTCCCACAGGCACACTGGCAAAGGCTGCCCCCTACGCACTTTGTCATCATTCTTCTTGTTCCCACAGTGGGACTTCATCTACCTGTGACTCTAGGACTCCCCAATGAGTATGTTTATAAATTTGCCATGTTTGCATAGATGTGACACCCTTTGCATCTGATAATATTTTCCACTAAACTCTCCTCTGGGGGGGCACTGGAGTCCAGTGAACCCCAGGAAAGTCGGCAAGTATCTGTCTGACATTTGAACTTTTCTGTTTTAGTGACAAAGGTGTCCACGTTGAAAGAGGAAGGCAAACAGGCTGCTCTCCCAATGGGGCAGAGATAAGGAAGAGGCAGGCTTCTCTAGGCAGAGCAGGGAGAAGTGAGGAGGCCTTCCTAGGAGCTAACAGAGGTCCATGGGAGACTCTGCTGGGAGCTAGAACCCCACCCTCATAAGCCTATGTCCCCCACTCCACCCCACTTCGGGGCTGCTCTCTTGGCCTGAATTAAACTCTCAGTGTGGAAATGAGATAAATACCAAGAAGACAGGAGAGGAGAAAAGCAGGGTAAGGTGACAGGGAGGATACTGAAGACACCCAGCCCATCCTGCTGGTGCTCAAGCATGCATTGCCACCCTCCCCTACTGCCCATACCAGCAGGCTGCGGTGGAGACCTGAGGAGGAAGACAGGTCAAGCAGAGGCTGGAAACTGCTGTGGAGGAGAGAGGCCAGGCACAGAGTCTTGAGTGTGTTTTCTTATGGGGGTGACACTACGAGGTATGCAAAAGTGACTGTGATGGCTTGCAGGCAAACCAAGACTCTGCGGACACTTCGGAAGGGGGTGGAAGTGGTGGCAGCGCCAGGCAGGTCACTGCACAAAATGGTTTTTATAGCTCTGTTTGGCTTCACAGTTCTCAAACACAGACAAGCTGGAGGGCGGATGGCTTTAAGATCCACTAGTGTGCCATTAAAGCATCCAGATTGGCTTTCTAAGGGTTTCTGCACTCCCAAATTCTTAAGCAACAATAGGAAAAAGGCCAGAAAAGCAAATGCAGTTAGAACATCAGACTTTCTTTGTTTCCACTAAAAATGCTACCTTCCTCAGGCACACACCTTCCACCAAAATGTGATATTGGCTTTTAAAATACAAACAATGGCAGCAGAAGCTGCAGATGAAAAAGGAAGTTAGCTGTGGTACTCTGGAATGTTCATAGCCTCAGCTCCACTTCCACTGTGGAAGCCAGAACAGAGCTCTTCCACACCCACTGTGGAAGC
>CAJQZJ010033130.1:4193135-4212175 GCA_907164525.1 Lophiomys imhausi
ACACACACACACACACACACACACACACACACACACACACACACACACACACACAGAGGATCCAGAAGAGTGAAATATTCTACAGTATTCAGAAGCCATGTACTGAGATCTGGAAAAGTCAGCTGTGCTTTCAGACAGTCCCCCCGGATTCTGGGCTTTTGGGTATACTGTGTAAAGTGGGAGGAGGAAGGGAAATCTTTTTTAAAAGCCTCTGTTAATTCCCTGAAGAATGAAGCTGTCTGCATCTTCAGAGGGCTTACTCCACAGCTGGCCATGGTCAGAAGCATCTTTCACTTGTCTCTGGGGACATGCCAACTCTGTGAACATGCTGGGCCACTCTCAAAGGTTCTGATGCAGTTATAGCCGTGGACTTGTATCGAGCCCCTAGTGGAACCAAGGGTTTACACCCACAGCTGGAGGACACATTGTG
This sequence comes from Lophiomys imhausi, assembly GCA_907164525.1. Classification (NCBI taxonomy): domain Eukaryota; kingdom Metazoa; phylum Chordata; class Mammalia; order Rodentia; family Muridae; genus Lophiomys; species Lophiomys imhausi. Next base: position 4,193,566 of record CAJQZJ010033130.1, read on the forward strand.
GAAATCTGTTCAGCTGTGTCTAACTATGCACAGGGGCTCTCCTTTTCTCACAGACAATCCTTTAGTTTTTGGTTTACGACCCCATCTTATCCACTGTCAAAGGCTCAGACTGTTGTCCAGAAATCCAAAGAGCTGACACATAGCATATCAAGTAGAGTAAGAAAAATCTTACTCTCGTACTGACAGTCTGAGAAAATGAGGGTCCCAGGAGAGGAAAGAGTTGCACCACTGGGTCAGAGTTCTGGGAATTCCCAACAGTTTCTGCACTCCTAAGATATGTGCACTTTGGAACTGTTAACCCATGATTAACATAGTCATCAGTGCTGGGGTCTGAGAGCTACACACCTTCTCTTCTAATCTTATTTTCCAAAAGCTTTTGCTTCCTTCCCAACTTTGCTCTTAACATATGCTAATGGCAAGATGGATTGATTCTGGTTCCTTATCCCCAACTGAGATAGCAATCAGGAAAGCTCACGGCAATGTGCAAAAATGCAAAGATGGGCCACAGTCTCCTGTTGGGGTAGTGTTAAGCATTCTAAATGTTAATTAATCCTGTTTGCTGTCTGTTACTTACATTGACTCTGATTGGTTAAATAAAATGCTGAGGCCTGAGATTGGGCAAAGACAGAGAAAGGTGGGACATCCTGAGACTAGAACAGGAGGCCTGAGCTTTAGACAGAGAATTCAAGCATTCTAGCCAGCAGCAGGAAGAAGAATTCATTCCAGCCAGGAGCAGCAGGAAGGAGGCACACACCATGGGTTAGAAAAAGGAACCTCATTCCACATGTCCAGGAACATCGGCATATCGTGGAGAATGGCAGTCCAAGGGGACGTATGTATATATGGGGTCATATTTGGGTAATAGAATTAAGAGCTAGCTTAGATGGGCTAGGATTACACAATTCAGGCCAAGGCTTGTTAAAATCCACATGGTGTCTGTGTACTCATTTGTAATGGCTGCTTAAAGATTAAAGGCCACCAAACCAATTAATATAACTTAAATACTGGTTAAACACCTTAATTAGCCATATTATTTTTTTTTACAGTCTCCCAGTAAAATGTGAATTGACTGAACGACTGCCTATGGTTTGCCATTCAACAGGCACACTCATGGGAGTAAAGCCTACCCCTGAATAAGCTGAAGAACTGGAGATAAAATGGATGCCTTTAATCCCAGCACTCAGGAGGCAGAAGCAGGTGGATCTCTGTGAGTTTGAGGCAAGCCTGGTCTACAGAGCAAGTTCCAGGACAGCCAAAGCTACACAGAGAAACTGTCTCAAAAAAACTAAAAAAAGGGGGGGCTTTTTTTGAGACCCCAGAGGTCACAGACTTAGAGTTTTTGACACAGAAAGGGACCTTTTTATAATGTGATCCAAACCCAGATTCATGGCTAGAGGAAGGCTTCCAAAGAGACGGCCCTGATATTCTCAATGTAGAGTCAGTCCATCTACAAACAAATGCAGGAATGCAGAATGGGTCCTGGAGAGGAGACAAGATCAAAGGGAGACTACAATACCAGTCAGGCTAAGGGTCAGTCAAGAGCTTCTGCACAAAGCTAGGTGACTTAACAATGAAGCGAGAGGAAGGACTGGTTCACTTCTCAAGTTATCTTCTGGAATCCATTCATCTGGTGGGCCCATCACCTATTTTCCTGCCTCTTTCTACGAAAATTTCTAATCCCATAACAATTACCCAAGGCAGGTGGGAAGAACCCCTCAGGAGATGGAGAAGAAAGACAACACAATTGGTCCTCATCAACTTAAGAAGTGGCTTCCTCTTCTCGCAAGGTACTTTCCATTGACAGATGAGAATAGCATGTAATAGGACATTTGGGAAGCTACTTGGGGTCCTCTTGTACATGAGCAAGTCTCATGACAGTCCATGTTCCACTCAGGACACTTGTGTGTCAGCGCCTACCTGCTTCTTACTGTCTCTCGGTGCCTTGTTTCTTTCGCTGTGGGAAGGTGTAGTGAGCAGCTTTCCAATACTGTAACAAGCACCTCAGAGGATCAGACTATAAAGAGAAAAGGCTCTTGGGCTCTTACTTAGGCTCCCAGTTTTGAAGCCTTCAATCCATGATTTGCTGGTCGGGCCTGTGTTGAAGCAAAGCATGATGGCTGCTCACATCATGGTGACCAGTCTGCAAAGGAAAAAGAAAGTGTCCCTAGGCAATGTCCTTAGAGACATGTGTGAGCAGAAGGGTCTGTGCTATGCCTTTTCTTGTCTTTTTTTTTTTTTTTAAGTTCAGCAATTTTATTAGAGTTGAACAGAAAAACTCCAAAGCAGGCAAGTTGTAAATCTCAGAATATGCCTGGAGGAGGAAGAAAGAGATGAGGAAGAGAGAAAGCCACACTGTTTGAGTTAAGCTGTCACGGACATCAGCCACATGGAGGACAAGCAGCCACATGATGGGGAGGGGAGCTTTAGAGAAAGAGTGACACCCAACGTGTTAAAGAAAACACACTGGGGGGGGGGGGGTAGAAATAGGAAAAGGAAGGGCTTTGCTCTTCTGCAGCTATAAGAAAGAGACTGTGCACAGGGCAGAGATTCCGAGAAGGAAAGCACATTATCTCATTAAAGTGATAATTATTCCACCTATTTTTTTAGCACAGCTTAATGTGAGCCTACCTTCCTGGACAGTAATTCCTTAGCCAAGAGATTGACTGGCTCAGTTGGACTCACTCTTAAGGGAAGAGGCAGTGGGATGGCTCCACCCAGAGATAGATTACATTCTTTACTGTAGTATCCCCTGCCTTTGAAAAGGTAGCCCTAAAGTCATCAAGGAACCAGACCCCAAACATCTTGGCACTTCTAGCCTCCAACCAAGACAGGGCCAAGGAAAGTTCTGCTGCTGCTGCTTTGGGGTCCCCGCCCTGAGCGACTTGTCTACTTTCTGTCTCTTATTTTCATTACTCACCACCTGTAGCAGTAACCCTAATTGCCATTTAGTGAACTGGGGGATCTGTTGATCTGGCTTCTTTGTAGGGCAATCTAGGGGCTCCCAAATGTGTACTAGTAGTTCCATCTCTCAAAGATTCTAACAACTCTCAGTATTTCCATGCACTATGGACCATATCCTTAACGGGGATTTTGGTAACACCCATCTTAAACATAGCACCAAGCAAAGGACTAAAGGAATAATTTGGTTTAAAGCAGTGTTTTTCGGTATCTCAGGACATGTCATTCTGTGTTGTAAAGATTGTCTTAGGCACTACATGACATTCTGTGACATTCTTGGCTTCTACCATCTAGCTGCCAGTAGAACCTTCTTTAATTGTAACAAAAATTTCATTAGATGTTGCCATGTGTATGGGAGATGGTCCTCAGTTGAAACCTGCATGTAAACTGCAGTGTCTAAGCTAAAGGTCACATGTGGTCATTTTTCATGCAGCTAGTTCAAATTGAGATATGGCAACACTATAAATTTACTTTGGGTTCAAATACTTAAATGAAAAACAAACCATGCAAATTATTGTGAATTTATACCAACAGACAGAAATATGTTAGTATATATGGCAATGATTTTTAATTCATTAGGCAAATTAAAATACCATAATTAATTTTACTTTTTTTCTCCTTTTTCTTATAATGTAGCTACTGAGAAACTTGAAGTAAGACATGTTTGTTCACACTGAGCCGCCTTTAATTTCCACGGGTCAGCATGGGGCTGGACTCAGCCTTTCTCTGGTCAGAGGGCTCCCTCACCCTGTACCTAACTGACTTCTGCAGGCAAAAGAAACTTCCCAGCACCACCTGCAGTCAGCCTGAGCAAGCAAGCATGGGAGCAGAGCAGATACAGAGGCTTGTCAGTAACCTGCTAACACTCTCCCCAGAGGTGTCTAACTCTCTTCTCTCCCATAAAGACTGAGTGAGAGCAGCAGTGTCAGCACTCGGAGTCAACATCCCGCCTTTCCCATAGAGGAAGCAGCTTCACTGTCAACATCCTGCCCTGGCAGGCTATGGGTGCAGGAGACCCAGCACTAAACAGCAGCCTCTGAAGCCTGCCTCACCACAGCCATGTAAAGTTGCTATTCTCCTTGAAACAGGAGACCCATCCCAGCAGGACTGCATGGGATACTTGTGCTTTCTAAGTGCTTCTAACATACCTCACTCATCTCCTTCCTTCCCACAGCCGCAGGAGGCCTGCATCAAGCAAACTTCATTTTACACAGGGCCAGTAGGAATTTTGCCCCCAAAAATGTAGGTCCAAAGAAACTATCTCCATTCGAACAGTACAAGAGCAGTAGGAAACAACTTCAGGAGCCGAGTACAGTGGTGTGCACTTGTAATCCCTGCATTCAAAAGTTTCATAAAGGACAGGAAGACAGGAGTTCAAGACCAGCCTTGCTTACATAACAAGTTCTAGGCCAACCTGGGTTACATGAGTCATTTTCAAAATAAAGCATTCCAAATAGTAATACATGTCGGTAACCCTGCACTTGAGGGCAGAGATCAGTGGATCTCTGTGAGTTCAAGGCCAGCTTGGTCTTCACAGCAAATTCCAGGCCAGCAAGGGCTACATAGAGAGAGCCCTGCAGGAGAGAGGGAAGCAGAGACAGACAGATAGACAGACAGAGAGACAGAAAGACAGAGAGAAAACAAAACAAATTCACTCTTAGACATGGTGACTCAAGCCAGGAAACCCAGTAGTAGGAGGCTGAGGCTGGAGGATTACTGTTAGTTCAAGTCCAGCCTGGGCTATCATAGACAGCAAATCCCTTCTCTGCCTGACTTGCCACTCTCATTTTTCTCCCCAGGTCCAAAGTTGTTTGGAAGGCCTCAATGTCAAAAGCAAAAGAAGCATTCAAGGTGGCCCTCTTGGCCCCTGTCATCTGATATGTCATTGTCTTGGACTGCAGCTGCCTTAAGAGAACTCTGCACACATCACAGGAAACTCTGAGCAGACACTGCCTTCCATGTTCTGACTACTTTGGAGTTACAGCATGGGGCTCAGATCCCCAAGGCTTCCTTTGACAGTCCCATCTGCTATTATTTGGGTAAATGTATCCCCCAAAAACATGTACTAAAGGCTGATTCATCAGCCTGTGGACCTACTGGGAGGTGGTATAATCTTTAGGAGGTGGGGCCTAGCAAGTGGATTATAGTCATTGGCACATACTCCTGTGGAAGATACTGAGACCCTGCCCCACTTCCTTCATTCCCTTTTCCCTCTATTTTCAACCTTTCTCCTTCATAGACATCATAAACTGAGCCGGATTTGCTCCACCATGCTCCCTGCCAGGAAATACTGCCTCATTGTAGACCCAAAGCAATGGGGCAGCATCGTGAACAGAAGCCTCTGAAAGCATGAGCCCCAATGAGCTGTCCTCTTCTTAGACTGATTTATCTCAGGTATTTGTTACAGTGACACAAAGCTGACTTAACACCAACCTACTGACTCTTTCACAGGCATAGGAATGCACTTCTACTGTCCTCTGTTGGGAAGTTTGTTCCCCTGAACTAAAATAGAAGCACTAGCATCAATTGTGTGCGCACACACACACACACACACACACACACACACACAGAGCCATGCACCTTCCTTGAGCCAAAGCTCATCTCCTAAATGGTTTAATGTGCTCAAAACAAAACCCACAAGGCTGAGTTTGGATTTGGGCAAAATCTGTTCTCAGTCCTGAACCACAAACTTCCCAGAAAGATGAGGGGTCCAGAGGTCTGGTGGTTTTCTAGAATTAAATGCTAAAAAGAAAAAAAAAAAAAAAAAAGACAGAGCAGAACAATGCAAATTGTTCTGTAGTCCGGGCAAGCACTAATCTTCCAGTCCTCAGGCCCTCAGCCTGAGGAGTAGCTGGGGTTCCACGCCTGTGCTAAGGCTTGCAGTTACCATAACACATTTCCACACCTCTGCATTCGCTTCTCTACTGAATGCTCCATCTGCAACCAACTGCCTGAAAATGAAAACTTCAGCAATGACGACCCTTGAATCCCTTGGAAATTACAATGAATATTTTTTAAATCATTTTTGTTGTTGTTGTTGAATTGTGTGTGTGTGTGTGTGTGTGTGTGTGTGTGTGTGTGTGTGTGTATGTGTAGATTCCAGGTAAGCTATTTCCACCAATGGAGAAACCAAGTCAGAGGAGAGACTCAAATCCAGGACTCTGGCTCCTCCTACACACATCATACTTCATTCTCCCATTGCACACATTCAATCCCAACATTCGAGAAAGCAGGTAGGACATCCGCCCTGCCTGTGCTATCATGGGCTAGTGCCCCTAGGGAGGGCCAGTGAGACCACCAGCTGCTCAATCTGTTCCCAATCTCTTTCCTCTGAGGAAGTACTGGCTATCCTACAGTCAGCTTCCTCCACAGACCACACTAGGACAGGCTCTCCCTGCTCTGCTGAGCAATTGCTGGAACCCACCAGAACATTTAAAAAAGACCCATTGGGAAAGGAGGCTAGGATGTAAGTAAAGGAGATCATCTGGCTTACATGTTAGTTTTCTTCCTCAGGAATCTGAAAATATGGTTTAAAAAAAGGTATTCAGTGTAACCCACAGAGAATCCAGGGGTTGTGATAAGGAATATTCCAACTGTATTTTCATTTTAGGTGGATTGTGAATGGAGAATTCCCAGTAGGCATGAGTTCAGAGGTGTGGAAATGGATTATCTTATCAGCCACGGTACTTATCAGCTGGATAACTGAACTGATCAAAGTACTCAATTATAAATGTACTGAGTTGGTCTTCAAACTGAGAAGGATGTTTGCTATATGAACAGGCCCACCACAAGGAGTACTTGCCCAGCATGTACAAGGCCTTGGGAATTATCTCTAGCATTACAACACACACACATGCACATGGCACACGAGAAGCAGGGTACATTCCTACACCAGCAAAAACTGGATTTCATAAACTCAATTTGAAGTGAAAGTTGATGCTGAAGCCAAAAAGCCAAACACAAGGGTTATGGGCTAAACAGTTCCATGATTATAAAAACCAAGGAAAGATAGATATAGGGAGGCTGAAGGTACTTCCTCCAAAAGCTGAGAATGATCCAGTGGCTAGGGATGCTTGCCACCAAAGCTGGTGACCTGAGTTCCATCCCGGGAACCAATATAGTGAAAGGAGAGAACCAACTCCTGCAACTTGTCCTCTGACCTCTAGTAAAGTGAGGTTCCAGGAGTAGTCAAACTCATTGTGACAGGAAACAGAACAGTGGCTGCCATAAGCTGGGAGTAAGAGGGATCAGGAATTAGTGTTTGTGGGTTCAGAGCTTTTTCTGAAAAGAAAACTTGGGGAGATGGATGGTAGTGATGTTTATGCGATATAAAATTACTTCTGCCACAACAGAGAACATTTACAGTGTTTAAATAGTTTAAACAGTAAGATTTATGATAATTTGTGGTATCTGATACCACAATTTAATGTTTTCCCCCCTCAGGCTGGGGATGTAACTCAATGGTAGGGCACTTGCCTACAATGTGCAAGGCTGGATCTCTGGAAAGAGAGGAGGGAACAAAAGCAGGGCTGGGGGAAACAATGCAGACAAACCAGACTATGAAGTAGGCCAAGCACTGGACCTAGGAAGGTATGAGGTAGGCTCCTGGTATAAGTAATGTTACTCAGAATGCTGTTTGCAGTGAGCATTTGCAAACTTATACAAACTACATGGTTAGGATTCTGGCATCTGTCTGAATACATATCACACTTTAAAAGTTTGAGAAAGTATTATCAACAAAAATGGAAACGAAAATAGACAAGAAATGAATAGAACAAGTCCATGAATCAGGAAAAAAATCTTGTCTATAAGTACATACAACAGTTAACTTCTGCCCATATTTGGTGCCCATATTTAGAATCTAACTCTGATTCTTGCCTCTATGGGCACCGCTGCTCATGAGCAAGAACAACCCCTCCAACAGCCCCCCCCCCCCCAATCAGCTTTTCTCCTCTAAGCCCTCCCCCCTCAGAATCCCTTCTCCAAAAGCTATTCAGTACAATCCAGGCTTTCTTCCTGCAGTTTGAGTGTGAGGGATCTTAGGGTGCAGCTTTGTAGGGATTAGGCAAATCACAGGTGCTCCCTCACCTGAACCAGCCCCCAGCTTATTCATTAATCAGGAGTTTACCTGCTGTTAGTCCAAGTTCCCTCTCTCCTTGGCAGACCGGTGGCTTTGGACTGGTTCCCAGATTGGGGACCCTGAAGGCCCCCCCTTTCCACTCACAGCCAAAATGTTTCTCTGCAGGTTTCTCCACCATGAGCCTGGGTTCTGTGGGTGTGTATTCTCAGCCAGATACCCCACGCGGAGTTGGCAACCCAGTTTGTCTCCCCCTTTCTTACCCACTGCCACCAAGGCCTAGCCTTTCACACACTCCTAGGCTGTGATCTGAGCTGCTTTCTCTACAAAGGGACCTAGATCTCCTTTCTCACTCCCAAACTTTCTCCCAAAGCTTTTTCTTCCTGCTTTGATCCCAAATTCTTTCTCTCGCCCCTCCCACCCTGCACAAGCCCCAATGCAGTCAAGAGCACGTTGAAGCCAGTTTACATTTCAGCCCCATTCAGTCCTTTGAATCCAGCCTTTATATACAAAAATAATAATCGGGAGTGGAGGTATAGCTCTGAGGCCAGCAATTGCCTAACATGTGTGAGGACTCAACTTCCGTCTCCATCATCACTAACAAAATGAAAGAGGGAGAAGAGATGGGAAAACGAACTATACTGACTTCTCTAATATAAACAACATACCTAGTACCGCATACACATACTGTCAGAGAATGTTCTGAACTTCACCAGAAAAGAGGCTTAGGTCTGTAGAACCCTTAACTTCCTCACAAGCCTAGAGAAATAGCAAAACTTTCAACCCTAGTATGTATGCATTCGTACATGTACTCACCCAGCCAAAAAAATATTTTAAAATGGGGCTTGAGAGATGACTCAGCATGTAAGAGCACTGTAAGTTCAGTTCCAAGAGGACCCAAGTCCAGTTTCCAGTACCCTCATCAAGTGGTCCTAGTCTGGAACTCCATCTCCAGGACATCCAATGCCTCTGACCTCCAAAGGCTCCTACATACATGTGCACATGTCAACATGCAGACACACACTTTTTTTTACACACATAATTACAATAATAATAACAAATCTTTATAAACTTAAAAAAATAAAGTGATGCAGCAGGGTGTGGCTCAGTAGTAGAGTATTTGTGTAGCACAAATAAGACCATGGGTTCCACCCCCAGCTTTGCAAAAAGGAAAAAAAGGAGGGAATGGAGAGGGCTAAGACCGTGACTTAGCTTTAGCATGAGTAAGGAGGATACTGCGCTCTGCCCCTTGTGTGCATACATGCACACACCCCACAAAACACAAAGGTCAAGAGCAAACTCAATCAATGGGTGCTCATCTAGAATGAGTGAGACCATAGGTTCCACTCCCAGATACATCAAAGCAAACAGCAGGTCAGAGACTTGGGGATAAGGCTCAGGGGCAGAGGGCTTGTATGCTGTTTGTGACCAAACACCGGAGGGAAGTGTCTTAAGGGAGGATGCCTTTACTCTGGCTCACAGTTCAGAGAAAACAGTCCTGGGGCAGGGAAGGCATGGCAGCCAACTAGCTGCTTCTTGGCCGAGGGAGCATGTAGAGGATTGCTCACAACTGGGCACATTAAAGAGGACTGAGGACAGAGGAGGAATGGACCACAACCTTCAAATATTTTCTCACCTGACTTCATCAAGCTAGGCCCTACGTCATAAAGGTTTCACAGCCTCCCAAAGCAGAGCCACCATCTGAGGACCAGGGTTCAAACATGTGAGTCTGTGAGGGGCATTTCACATACAGCCAGTGAGACCCTGAGGGGGTTTAGATTTTGGGGTTTTGTTTTGTTTTTTTAGTTTGGTTTGGTCTTTGGAGATTGGGTTTCTCTGTGTACCCCTGGCTGTCCTGGACTCACTCTGTAGACCAGGTCGGTCTCGAACTCAGGGATCTGCCTGCCTCTGCCTCTGGGTGATGGGATTAAAGGCATGTGCCACCACTGCCCAGACAGAGACCCTTAGTTTTATCATCAACATGCAACAATATTGTCATTTTTGGCCCACCCTATGGTGTGGAAATGCCAAGAAACAGGGTTTAGAGCTGGACGCAAGGAAGACAACCTGGGCTACTTAGTGAGACTACTCAAACACAAACAAACAGTGGCATGTGAGATTTGTCACACTCTCCTTTGTGCCAGGTATTGCTGGAGGCTCATGCACTCTGCCTAAGTGGAGCCTTCCTGTGAGGTACCACTGTCACCAAGACATGCGGTGTTTCCATCTTGCTGGCTTCTTCAAGCCACGGTTAGAACATAAAATCAAGGATCATGAAATTTCAGGGATTTCAAGATATCTCCAGGGCTGGAGGAATGAAAGGACTTGCTTAGCATGCATAACCACCACCCCCCCCATTCCATCTCAGTGCTGCATGAAATAAATAATAATTAAATAAAAGAACCTCTCGGTATCTTCTGGTTACACTCTTTTGTTTTAAACATATATAAGCCCAGGGCCTACCATCAATGTTTCATTTTATATAATAAAAACAAACACTGTCTCATCTCTCTCTCTCTCTCTCTCTCTCACACACACACACACACACACACACACACACACACACACACACACACAAATCCAGAGAGCAAATGAGTGTCATTCCACACCACAGCTGACATCTTCAGGGTTGAAGTCGCCTTGTGTGGAGTGCTATAGAAGACAGAAGCACTCCTGGCTGAACAAAATGGAAAATCCTTTTCCAGAACCACAATCTGCCATGTCTCAACTGGGGCTCTGGAGCAGGAGTGATCATAAAACAATCCAAGTCTTAAGGTGGAAATGGTATTTATGACTTCTCTCCACTCTATACCCTTGAGGAAGCCAACACTAAAAGCTGACTTTACCCTTCACTTTCCAGCCCCTCACAGCTGAGAAGCAAGACTCCATGGGCCCAATTAGGCTCATACAACTGCACACCAGGCCCTTAACTGCTTCCAAGGCCTACTTACAATCTGCAGACAACTGAAAACCATTAGGCAACCAGAGACCAGAATTTCAGGTGAGTTCTGTCAAGAGAGAGAGAGAGTCTGATTTTTTTTTTTTTTTTTTTTTTGAGACAGGGTTTTCTGTGTAACAGAGCCCTGACTGTCCTGGAACTCATTCTGTAGACCAGGTTGGCCTTGAACTCACAGAGATCTGCCTGCCTCTGCCTCCTGAGTGCTGGGATTAAAGACATGCACCACCACACACAGCCTTAATTTTATTTTAATTAGCTTTTTTTATTTGTTTGGTTTTTGGTTTTTTAAGACAGAGTCTCAATATTTTGCTCTGGCTGTGCTGGAACTCATTACTTCCAGATAGACGGGGCTATCTTTGAACTCACAGAGAACCGTCTGCCTCTACCTCCCGAGTGCTGGGATTAAAAGCATTCGTTACCATACTGGGCACTTAATTTTTTCAGACTTGTTCAGGATTATGAGAAAAGGGAGGAGGGGAAAATGATTCTATAAAATTGAGTGGCCAAGGGGTAAAAATATATTCATTTCCCAGTGGCAAATATTTGCAACCTAAGCTCAGATTAAAAATCAAATCAAACAAACAAACAGACAGACAGACAAATGTAAGTGCTTCTTTTCCCTTTCCACAAAGAGAAAATCAGAAGGGTGGACCAGTAACCCCCTTATGAAAATGATGCCTGTTCATTCTAACTCCAGCGCAGCAACCCCGCTTCCTGCCCCTCCCATCAGTTCTCCACCCTGCAGAGGGGAGCAGTTAGTTTGCCAGCCTTGCACAGAGCTCCCCACGGAATCCCCTCGCTCATCAGTGACCTTCATCTTCACAAAATCTGAAAAAAATCCTTTCTTCGATCGTCTCAAGATGACACTTTTCCCAAGAAGCCTCACTCTGCACATTGTTCTAAACACAAAGGTCTAACTTTTGCACCCTCCTTTCTTCCCAGCCAGTCACAGAGCATGTTCACAGCATCCTTCTCACTCCACCAGATCTCAGCTGATGGAAGCAAAAATCCTGTCCCTCTTTCAGCTTGTTTCCACTCCATCTGGGGCCTTCCCAACTACCAAAACAGATGTATGTCCCTGGTTTTCCTCCCATACCTCTAACCTTTGTCCCTTGGTTAAGTACTTGGTTCCTCTTTACACAGAACTGGACAATGTCCAACCAGTATCCAGGTCTTCAGGCATTCACTCGGCAGATGTTATGTTCAGAAGTCCATGTTTGTCTTTGGAGTTGGTTCTTGAGGATCCTAAGGTCAGGGGAGGGAACCCTTGTCCACAGCTCTGGCCCCACCCCCACCCCCGTCACAAGGCAGGAAAAGGAAGCCCCTTTGTGTGTACAACCTGCTGACAATTGCTGGCCCCTGCCAGAGCGCTGTGCTTTCCTTTCTCAATGTAGGAAGCTGCTAAGAACAGCAACAGGGCAGAAAGACAGGAGCTGTCCCTTCCGAAGGCAGCAGGGTCCCTGAGGTCACACAAAGCTACTATGGATTATTTTGGGTCCAGCAATGAAATGTTCAGTCTTTTCTCTTCTGAGCCAGCCACACCAGAAACTGCTTGACTTTTGACATCTTTTCCTTGTGATGAGAAACGGCTGGCTCTTTCAGCAGTTGTAGGGAAAAGGGCCTGCTAACCAGAGGGAAGGAAACCCCCACCGCAGAACCTGCAGGAAGGAAGGCCTGCACCCTCTGCCAGCCCAGCCTGGAAACTCACAGGCAGGAGCCGTTAGAGGGCAGCAAGTGTCTGTCTGGGAGCCCAGGCAGCAGGCCCTATATATTTTTTTCCTCTCCCCTCTCTCCTTTCAATTACAGGGTGTCTCTAAGGCAAAAACACCAGGGCTTCAGCGTCAGCAGAAATACAAGTTGGAAAGGGTGGTGGAAGGGGAGGCACCCTCCAATCCCCAGCGCAGCTCTTGGCTAGGTAGATGGCTATGCAGGTCTCACCCTTACTGCTCCGGGACCCCTGGGCCCAAGACCTTGGAAGAGCCTGCGCTGCTGTGCTAAGTGCTGGTGGGGAGCTTGGGCACCAGGCCCTTTGTATCACTTCGCTCCTTGGCCTCCTGGAACTCTAGGACAAAGGAGAGGCTAGGAGCTGCCAGCAGCCTGGGGGCACCGCTGGGTTTGACAAGGAAGGACGAAACCTGATCCTCGCAAATGGACACGTAGTTGTGCTGGTCTGTGAGGTGACCCAGTTCTGAGACCAGTTGCTAGGCTCTGTATCTATAACACTCCCTCGGCCTCGGAGGGAAGCAGCATCCTTTCACGCCCCCCCCCCCAAAAAAAAAACAAAAAACAAAAAAACAAAACCGAGAGCTGCCACTAGGGCGTCCCAGCCACAGCAGCTGCACACTCTAAACACCCAAGGGCAGCCAGGAGTGGCCCCTTGCCTCTCCTCACATCCAGGTGCCCCTTATCTGTTTTACCAAGAGTTCTACCAGAAGGCTCCAGCCTCTAATCAGGGCTTGGACCTGTCCTGGGTGCAGACCACTGGGAGACAGCAAATGAGGGTCTGGTGCAATCTGGTTACTCATTTATTTTCCCAAGCCCCTGGGGGACAGTGGTGATTCACAGTCACCAGACTGGAAGACCTTCACATGACAGGCTGTGGTCCAAAAGGTCCAGGCAGATGAAAGTGTCAAGATGAAGGTGACAGGGTACCAAATCCTAGCCCTGAGCTCTCACCCAACCAGCAGGCATGGGCTGAGGCAGGGTGCTGTGTTCACCTTCTTCGCAGCACCCAGTCCCATTTGCACCCTGTTGAGAAGAACTCCCGTGTCCTGACCTAAGCAGCTGATGACCTAAGACTCCGGCTAGTCCCACCCGTTCTGGTGGTTAAATCTGTTGCCTCACCAGACGTTTCTTGGCCAGGTGATTGTTGAGCATGATTCTCAATTATTTCATTGCAAACCCTTCCTCCCCCAGGGAGCTCCTGATTCTGTGCCTTTGGTCTTCAAGATCTGCCCCTGGGGCTCTCTTCTCTCCTCTCTTAGTTGTAAAGCATTTCAGGAGCCTCTAAAGCGGAGGCATAGATTGACCCATCACTCACACTGAGTATCCAGTGGCTTGCAAATGAACGAAGTGCACAGAAGACTTTGCCATCGTTGAGAGGCCTTCTAATTTCCTGTAACATTGGACTAGAAATTCAGACTAAATTTCCCGCTGACAGCCATTTAAGACTCTATGAAGTATAAAAGGAATTCGGTTCTTCCAACATGTTAAATACTGAGCCATAATGTTGATTGTTAACACCAGAAACGCGTGTGTACTGATCATCCCTCTCATTGCCTAACACGATGCTCCTGCAATTAAAAACTCAAACTGATGCTTGTAGCTTTGGACAAAAATTCCATTGAATGAATACTTGTAGGATTTGTTTTATTTGTTTGTTTTGAAAACTAACTCCATCTGGATAAAGAAGATAGCTTTTTCACGTTGCCTGGAGCCTCTCTCTGACCTGTCTTCCCCATTGGACTGATGCAAAAAAGAACCTACCCTGAAAGAAGCCATCCACCTCCACTGTAGCCTCCACCATCTCTATCAAACAACCACGATCCAAAGCTCTCTTCTGGCCTCCTCCAGCTCTGTGTTCAGCATATACAAAGCCACATTCAGATATATACACACCCACCTGTGCTTTATTTTTTAAAAATATTTAAGAAAAGAGGTGAAGAAAGAAAGTGTGTGAGTTTAAGGCCACCCTGGGCTACACAGTGAACTTATATCTCACACAAATAAACATAAATCGGGAGTGACAAAAAGTAGGGTTCAAAACATGCTATATATAAAAGAATAAGGAAGACAGTGATTGAAGATGTGACCTTGACCACACACACCTGCACTCACATGAACACACACACACACACACATGAAGTATTGCCAGCATCTTCTTCAACATATCAATACTCGAATTTTTTTGGAAAAATTGTACCAATTCATCTTTTTTTTTTCTAACAAGAGGTACATACTTCCCCAGGAAGGAGCCTGCTCCATCTTTAGATGAGTTTGCCTGTTGCCAAGTACATCTTGGATCTAAAATAAACCTTGCTGGCAAGCCAAGACCCTACTGTTCTCTGAAGTTCCAGCTTTGTTGTTTTTGAAATCCAACAGAAGCACAGTGCCTTCTCATCCTAGGCTCTTAACACATGGGAAAGGCAGCTCCATGGCCAGTGTGTATGGGTGTTCATGAAAACAAAGCTTCACACATTCTGTGAACTGGCTTCTGTGGTTTGAATGTGTCTCCAAGAAGCTCATGTGTTTGGTCTTTTGACGATGAGTCCTTTGGAAAATAGTTGAGATCTGATGACATTGTGAAGGTGAAGCTCCACAGTGAAATTCATAGTTTTATAAGACAGAGGACACTGGATGTGTTGGAATACACATGTTAACCCCTGCACTTGGGAAATAGAGATGGGGGACCAGGAATTAAGGGACACCCTCAGCTACACAGCAAGTTCCAGGCTGGCCTAGGTTGTATAAGATCTGTCTTAAGTGAAACATTTACTCTTACCATCCATAGTAAATATCATTTGGTAGTCTACTCTATTTCATTGTTTCAAAATTCTGGGCCTGGTTTGCTAATAAGTGACAACTCACAGTTTGAAAGACAAAGGCCAATTTCAGCACTTGGGAGGCTGAGCCCACAGGACTCAAAAAGAAAGGAAAAGAAAAGAGAAGAGAAGAAGAGAATAGAACAGAAGAGAAGGAGAACAATGGCTAAAGGGCCTTCAAATAAATACCATGACAGACTGAACACATGTATTTGTTCCCTCTCCCTTCAGAGTTCTCGTGAAAATGATAACATGACAGTAACTTATAGGACAGAGTTCAGGAGAGGACATCAGTAGATAAGATCGCTGGGTTTTAGGAGACAGAACATTAGTTATGATAAAATATATAACATAGTCACACCACAGCAGACAATTTTGGTTGCCTAACAATCACATTTATAATTAGTGTGTGTGTGTGTGTGTGTGTGTGTGTGTGTGTGTGTGTGTGTTTATACATGGACCAGGGAGCATCTGTGGAGGTAAAAGGACAATTTGTAGGAGATATTTCCTTCTACCATGAGGTTCCAGGAATGGCAGAAAGTGCCTTTACCTGTGGAGCCATCTTGCTGACATTATTATTATTATTATTATTATTATTATTATTATTATTACCATCACCACCATCATATTGTGTGTGTGCTGTATTGTGTGATTTTGTGTGTGTGTGTCTGCATGTGTATCTATGTGTATTTGTGGATGCATGTGCAATGTGTGCACATGTGCATGGAGGCAAGAGGTTGATATCAAGTCCCCTTCTCGACTGTTGCTCACTGAGCCCAGAGCACACCAACTGGCTAGACTTGGTAGCTGGTGAGCTCTGGAGATCTCACTCCTGCCGTCAGTACTGGGTCTAGAGCTAAAGTGCATGACTTGTCCAATGGTGCTGGTCCTCATGTGTATACAGCAAGCACTCTACCAAGTAAACTATCTCCGCAGCCCCACACATTTAAAATTCCTTATTTGTAATCCAAGACCCATTCTACTTCAGCTCCCTGTATTCTGTTGCAGAGTCATATTATGAAGAAAGATCGACCTTGTCCCCAATACCAGTAAGTAAATCTTGATTGGTCTAAGGCAATTCTGTTAATTTTATTCTCCTCGTCTAGCAATTAGCTTAGGAAGGGATGTAGTCACCTACTTTAGGACATGAGGTCATGAGGGAAACTTGACCAAAGATGAGATGGCTGGGTTCTGCAAAACAGTCCTAAGTTTCACAGTTAAGAGTTACAGCTAGACCTCGCCTCTACTCAGTCTCTTGGAAGTAGAAGAATCAGGTTCTTGAGTCCAAGGCCTGCTTGGACTACAGAGTGAGTTCAAGGCCAGCATGGAAAACTCAGTAAGATGTTGCCTCAAAATTAAAGGCAAAAGGGGGGCAGGAAAGCCGGGCGGTGGTGGCGCACGCCTTTAATCCCAGCACTTGGGAGGCAGAGGCAGGCGGATCTTTGTGAGTTCGAGGCCAGCCTGGTCTACAAAGTGAGTCCAGGACAGCCAAGGATACACAGAGAAACCCTGTCTCGAAAAAAAAAAAAAAAAACAAAAAAAAAGGGGGGGCAGGATCCTTGCAGCCCTCAGATCTAAGTTGTCTCAAAGTCACCTGTAAGAAGGCTCCCAATGTGGAGAGGAAATCTGAAGATCCAATCTTGAGAGTGACCCAGATACTCTATAAAGGCCAAACAAAATAGAAAATTAGCTCAGGCTCTAAGACCAACAATCAATAAATGGGACCCCATGAAACCGAAAAGCTTCTGTAAGGCAAAGGACACTGTCATTCGAACAAAACGGCAACCTACAGATTGAGAAAAGATCTTTACCAACTCCACATCTGACAGAGGGCTAATATCCATAATTTATAAAAAACTCAAGAAATTAAACACCAAGAACCAAATAATCCAATCAAAAAATTGGAAACAGAGCTAAAAGGAGAATTCCCAAAAGAGGAATCTCTAATGGCCGAGAGACACTTGAAGAAATGATCAACATCCTTAATCATTACAGAAATGCAAGTCAAAATGACTCTGAGATTCCATTTCACACCTGTCAGAATGGCTAAGATCAAAAACTCAAATGACAGCACATGTTGGTGAGGTTGTAGAGAAAGGGGAACACTGTTCCATTGCTGGTGGGAGTGCAAACTTGTATAACCACTATGGAAATCAGTCTGGCGATATCTTAGAAAGCTTGGAATAGCTCTACCTCAAGACCTAGCCATACCACTTCTGGGTATACAACCTGAATGATTCCTCACCAAACCACAAGGACATCTCCTCATCTATGTTCATAGCAGCCTTATTTGTAGCAGCTAGAAACTGGAAACAACCCAGATGTCCCTCAACCGAAGAATGGATTAAAAACCTGTGGTACATCTACACAATGGAATACTACTCAGCTATCAGAAACAAGGAAATCATGCAATTTGCAGCCAAATGGATGGAACTAGAGAAGCTCATCCTGAGTGATCTAACCCAGACTCAGAAAGATGCACATGGCATCTATTCACTTATAATTGGATTTTAGCCATGTAGTACAGGATAACTATCTTACAACCAACACACCAAAAGGATCAGGGAAATAGACTTTGTTACCTGTTAGAGGGACACTTTGCTCTAGTGGTGCTGCCATGTAGGCCCCCAGTGCAAGAAGAAGCCTTTAGCCCTCATATGACTACTGAACTGGAGGCGGGGGTGGGGGGAGACTGATATGTAGGGACACCCCACTCCAGAGGAGTAGGATGGGTGGGAGAAGGGGGAGAGGGTGGGAGGGTAGGACCAGGATGGGTGGAAAGAGGGCACTATGATGGAGATGTAGCTTGAAGTAATAAATAAACATTAAAAAAAAAAAACAATAGAGGCTGCAGAGGCTCCCACCCTTCTCCCTCCCCCACCCCCTGCCCTTGCTGTGGGCTCCTTTTTATAAGGGATTTGTGGGTTCAAAAGAGGATGGAGGCTCACAGGTGGAACACAAAAAAAAGGGTATGTCATCTTGAGATCAAATAGAGTAAGTCAGTCAGGGCTCCACATTAGACCACCAACACACACACACACACACACACACACACACACACACACACACACACAC